>BLKR01003614.1:82500-137774 GCA_011170035.1 Teleogryllus occipitalis | reverse complement strand
GACCCGTATCAGAGTGATAGGAAATTTGAAATTTTTGCGTAATTAGTTAGTAAAAGTTTATGTGTGACGCTATTAATTAGATGAAGACATTTTAATATCATGGAAGTGAAGTTTAAATTATCTGCGAACAGTTAGTGGACAAAATTGCAAAAAACAGTAATTCGCGTAAGTTAGGACGCGAAAACGATCGTCCATTTTTGCGAGTGCATCGAGCCAAAACATTTTATAATTACTGCAATGCGCAGAGCTCAATTAGTAACTTTCTTGAATTATTAAGAACAATACGTCCGCGCCGCAGGAAATTTAAATATTCCCGCAACTAAGAACATTGCGTGAAATGATAGATCGCGTGATAGAATGCGATCATTTTTATGGAACTTGACGAGTTCGTGCGAGGTGCATCGTAATAGTTTTGAACGGGGACTTTGATGGTGATTCGTGGACTTCAAGAACTGGTAGCGGCTGATTTGATGGAGTTGGGTACACGAGCTGTGTACAAAAACATTGGTCGACGATGGGCGATGGCAGTTTGTGACGCCGTATATTAGCAGCACCAGGAAAGTCGCATGAACAAATATATATATATATATATATATATATATATATATATATATATATATATATATATATATATGAAAAGTAAAGAGGGGGAATACATTTTGAAGATTCTGTCGAAGACCAAGACATGCTAATTAAGTTAAGAGTAAAATAACAGTATAAAGTCACGACAGCATGCGCATTCCGGTATGAATGTTTATTTTGTTTATATTCCTTAAGTATAAATGATGTTTTGTATTTGTTTATGTTTTAAATCCAGAGTATTTATGTCATTGTGTAAAATTTTGCATGCCATAAAAAGGGCAATTCATATAAAAGGGGTGTCAAATAGCTGCCTTGACAACTTGTTAATGGAGAGAAAAAGCAAATAAATGAATGAACGCGGCTCATGTATACCTGGATTATGAGTACTGTTTTGTATTTAGCTAGAAACTGACCCAGGCACGAGCGTGCAGGTATCCCGTTTCAATTACGTATGGAATGATCACAGTAGTCACGTCCAGGTAAGGCTCTATTTGTATATGCTAGCTGAGGTGCAGGCAACAGGTGAGTGAGGATATTATTTTTGTCAGAGAATGTCAACGAAACCAGGCGCTCAACAAAACGAAGTAGATTCTATGAAGTATAGGATTATGATATAAAATCAGTGAGGAGGGATCAGGCGAGATCGCTTCCAGTGGCACCAACGTGGGTGCGTAAATGAATAGAGCAGGTAGGATAGACAGAACCATTACAATTGATGTGCACATAATAATGCAAGCTTCTTTTGCACTTGGCAAACTGTCATCTTCAATCTCTGTTCCCACATCAACGTATCCTATCGCTTTTTTTGCATCAAACTCCATATGTTCCTTCAAATGCATGTCGTCTATTGACAAACAAATAGTTGATTCAGTGCCTTTGCTTCTTCCATCTTTTGCTGTTAGTTCTATTGCTGTAAAGCACTCTTTACAAAAACCTGACTCACAATTAACTTTCGTTGGCCAAGCTCTAATTGTTCGAGCACATGGCAAAGCCTTATTAAATTTCTTTCGAACAAACTTATAAGCTTTCGGTGAATAGAAATGTAAGGTAAGGGCAAATGACCTTAGCTCAGAGCTATATTGGCAAGTATCATTCTTATTTTTACTTTTCACAGCCCTATTTATGACACTGCAAATATCTGACGAAAGGGTATTCCCCGAAACAGCTGCAGCACTTTGATACTAGTTTCTGTTCTGTGAGAGAAGCAATAATTCTTTCCTACAAAACAACCTTTTATTTTGCCTTCTCACTGTTTGTTGCAAAAATTAAAATTTTTTCTTTGTAGAACATAATTCTTCTATAAATTGTTCGTAACTTTTCCTGTAATGCCCTATTGTGCGGTGAGTTTTTAGGCATATTAATCACACATTCTTCCTCAACTGCATCACTTTCCCCGTTTTTGAACACCATCACTTTCCAACACTCCACTTTCAGGAGTTTCATCGACAAGTAATGCATCTGTTGTAATACAATAATTGTGACGCTCTTTTGGAGGCTTTCTGGATGTTGAGATTGTTTTCTGCAAATCTGGAAATTTTGAGAAAACACAAGGAACCGCCCCATTCCGGAGACATCTAAGTTTGCCCTGTTAAGTTCATATCTTGTAGTTTGAAGTGCTGCGAACATACAGTCGAATACTTATTGGGCTTCCAATTTTCTCGACCTACAGCTCTGGTCCATGCATTATAAATAGCTTTATGAAGCGTTTTTTTTAGCTTCATTAGGAAACATGAAAAAGCACATTATATGAATATTATAAATGGAGAACGTAGTTTGTAATAGTGTGTGCTCACTTCGCAAATGTTAGTTCACTTACGCATGAAGAAAAATGCTTTCGGTTTCAGGAGGTTTCTTGCGCTTCGAATAGTTAAAATTGCATCCCGACACAACGCAGTGGTTAAGCATCGTGTCTCAAGTCTCTATGAACAATACGTTCGTCTAGAAACAGTAAAAATAAACAAACACACGGAGCCTCCTAGCGATACGCGTGAGATGGCAACGAGGAGAAGGAAAGATGTGTCGCGCGCAATGTGTACCCTCTGTTGGCTTCACTTTCAGATGTTCTGCCTGGGCGTTGCCAGTCTAGTCCTCATAGTAATCATGGCCATATACAACTGCCAAGCAGTCCAAAGCTAAATAAAACACTGGGCAATTTGATTCAACATGGGGCTGTCCTCTTGACAACTGATTACGACGAGACGTGACGGACATAATAATAATATTAACGAGGATTACTGCGAAAGCGTAAAGCGCTCTACACCCTCCACGGGGCTTGGAGACGCGTTGCTTCAGTTGTAGACGCAACAAATATAATGTAGAAATAGCCGCAAATGCTGCTAAAGGAACACTGTTACCCAACAAATCAAGAAAGAAAATGAGCGTGAGTATTTAATTTTTAAAAATGGGTGTGAAAAAAGTTCATTCCATATCGAAAAAAAGTCAAACGCGGGATTTCGAATCTTTTAGGGGGGGGGCAAAGGGTCCATCTCGCATAAGATAGTAAAACTTTCTCCCAAACCAAATGAAATATGAGTAATTACACTATAATTCTAACATTAAAATAAGATGTTTGAAAGTTACTTGGCCCCCTTCCCAGCATCCATACCTCTCTACAGCCAGAAAGTTTTTTTTTCCATTAATTTAACACTATTTTATCTGATTGAAAAATATGAAAAATAAGAAAATAACTTACACTAACGGAAAACCTTTTTACTTTGTCGCTACCGCCTACGCAGTAGAGAGAAAGTTATGTAATACGAGAAAAAACGGTGAATTTTTGGTACAAAAACTTACTGCCGGGCTCTGATAACGAAAAAGTGAATAATCCAGTTGCTAAATTTAGAAAACATATTAGCCGTTTTCCGGCGCAATACTACATAACTTTCTCTTCTTACGAAGTATTCGTAAGGCGATAAATCAAAAATCTTCTAACACGTGATGTAGGCAGAATCCATGTTTGTGGGTCTTTGATACCGAAAAATCGACTGACGTCAAAATGTCCGTCTGCCTGACCCTCCGTCTGGTGTATGTAAACAACACTAGCGCCTAAATCAAACGTGGAATTTTCCCCAAATTGAAGATACCGCTGCCGATCTGGCTTGAGTCGAAGCTTCGCTGTTTTTAAACACATTCATTAATTTTTCGGGTTACTTTACTTGAAGCCTCTGCCACATTTTAAACATTTTCTCAAAAATGATTCCAATTTTTTCTTAAAAGTTTTTGTAAGAGTAGAGTAAAATACACTTATAAGGTGGTATGGATTAAATTTTCACTGTATACTCTGAAATTTTGATAATCGCAAAAGTTTCAATTTTTTTGACGACTTCCTACAACTACAAAATTGATGATACGGGTTTCTCCTTCAAATGAAATTTGTTGTCCTTAATTAGTTATTTCATTAAGGACATGTACATTTTTTGAAACTTTTACTAGTTTTTGCACAGTATTGCGTGCAATATGTGCAGTAATAAAAAATAACAAAAATATGATTTTCTCAAAAATGGCTCCAAATTTTATCGTAAAACCTTAGGTAGGGAGTGTGCTACATGGACTCTACGGACATACACGCCATATTGCTCTATTTTTTGAATTACAAAAAAATATTTTATTGACTTGTCTCTCACGTCGATAATATTGGCATTAGCAGTGATTTGTTCACATTATTGCATTTGTGAGTGAAACATTGGAATGACTTCCAATGAAGTTTTTCGAAAACTCAAAAGATTTCTATGAAAAAGAGTTTCAAATTTCGCATTTGCATTAACGCTTAAACGCCATTTTCTTAAAAACTGCACCAAATTTTTCAACAAAAATTTCCTTAAAGGACGAATTTTACTTTTCTTTAATATTCTTAAAGTAATATTTAGGTTCTACCATTAGGAAACCGAAAAATTGAATTTTTTTAAAATGTACTTTGGGCGGCGATAGATTGCAGCTGGCAAGAGGATGGGGCAAGATTGTAAAGCTGGCCCAGACCAAAGGAATTAGAAAGTTAACAAGTACGAGAAAGTCTGCGTCTTTCTACAGCACTACTAGTTTCGATTGCTGAGCTGCTGTTAAAAAAATGTAGGAGTTCCCCGTCTTTAAATCACATTGACTTTAAATACACTTCGAAAATGGTGCAACAGTTCTGTGAATTTATTTTAGTCTTTATTATAAATTTGTAATGAAAATTGTTCTGTTGTCCCAAAAAATGAAACTTTTGTCATAATAATAGAACCGTCATTATGACTGAAACAACACATTCGCGTTTATAATAACAGAAAAGTGAAATTATTATAACATTGAATATAATAGAACATATTCAGTTGAGATAACAGGTTCGCTTTCTTCTCAGTGTATACTTGGCATCAAACAAATATCATGTATTACTTACATTATATCTTGCATTAAAATAGAAAGACATACTTTCAATACATAATAGAATAAACCGTTTTACTCAACATCATTCGTACATTTTCACTTTCTCACTTTTTAAAAAATTTTAAACACACAGTTTTTGGTCTCTTAATACTGTATGTTCTCGCAAGAACTGCCGGATACAAGTTTGTCAGTCGATGCCTTTTTTGAATTTGTACGTTTCGCAGTGATGACAATTTTTTAAAAGATCTGTTAAAAATTCGTTTTACTACATAGACAAAGACCTAAAGTTTTCAATTTGCCGACTACACTTCTCACAAAACTTTTTTTTCGTGAGAAGCTCCTATTTTTCGGCATTTGAAATATTTAAGAACGGTAGGAAATTTGTAATGGAAATAATTTATTTAATCATAATATAATTATGTTAATTCGAATGTTATGTCTCGTGATTTTAGGCACGAAACTGTTAACTTTCTAAGTAAATAAGTTTAAAAGCAATATAATTGAAAGATGATTTTTAATAGATCCGTGGAAAGAAATATTTTTTAAAAATTTGCCCCAACATTGGGGGGGGGGGTGAGCAGTTGCCCCCCGTTTGCCCCCCCCCCCCTGAATCCCGCCTCTGAAAAAAGGTTTGATTGCTTACTTTTTCTGGCAAGTCAGAGAGGGGGAAAGCAACTAGTCTTTAGACTCACTACTCCATGTTAGAGTACAATGGATAAATGGAACATTTTATTCACACGCCTTGTAAAACACTTTCTGTACTAGTTTCCTAAATAATTCAAAATGCAACATTTTATTCGTAAGTCATAACCTCACTTTCTGTACTAGTTAGGAAATAACAATAGTTCCTTTGGGAAGTGATTTGCACCTACCTAGCAGGCAGACGGGGCAGCAGCGGTTCTTGGGCAGTACCGGGCGCGCGCAGGGCGTGGGCGGGCAGCGATCGGCGAAGCAGTGCGCCTCGCCGTCCAAGCACACGCAGCTGCGGCACGCGCGCGTTTCGCGCCACGCGGCCCCGTGCGCGCGCCGCCCGCACGCGCGGCGCGGCACGGGCGAGGGCGAGGGCGAGGGCGAGGGCGAGGGCGAGGGCGCGGGCGGGCACTCGGCGCAGCACGCTCCCGGGCGCGGCGGCGTCGGGGCGGCGCAGGGGGCCGGCGGGCACTGGTGCGCCTCGCACAGCGCACGCCCGCCCTGGCACACGCAGCGCGTGCACGCGTCCGCGCGCCAGGTCTCGCCCTCCACGCGTCCGTCCGCGCCCAGGCACACCATCCCCGCCGGCGCGCCCCGCCACGCCGTCGGCGCCTCATCTGCAACACACAATGGCTGCACATGGAGGCAGGGGGCGGCGACGAGCACGCTCATTCGTCCTAACAGTGGAGTGCGTGTCATATCCCGGGATGTGGTGGTGACCTCTGCTGTAACGAGAGATCCGGTACCGACATTTTCACTTGCGAGGTTTCCCTCTCCATTTATCCCCCCGGCGGGAATCCACCTCCAGCCGGGATAAGATCTGATATTGTAATATTAGGGACAATGCAGTGCATGTAAGTTTAAGGGAGAGGGGATAGGACAAGGAAGAGGAAGGAGAAGATCGTGCGCAGTCCGTGGCCCTTTTGTTAGGGCAATACTCCCGCATTCACCTGGATCAATTGATCGGAGAAACCACGGAAGACTACCGACCATATCAGTTGACCGCTAGAAGTTTCCTCCAGACTACGATTGAGTTGGAATCAGCTGTGTAACTAGGGTAGACCCACTCTGCCACTCAGAACTCAAACTCTAGGACTTCTCGATCATCGAACGAGAAATTAAATTTGTTATGATTATGTCCTTTTTACCCCTTTTAGCAGTATGGTAACTGATTCTGTATGCATGCAGCAGTATGTACCTGCTTCTGAATGCAGTCTTCGATTGCATTCTCATTATCTTTGTTTGCAGATGAAAACTATTAGTGCTACAGGATGCGCACAGACTTTCTCGTAGTAAAGTGTTCCAATTTCCTTCGTGTGGACTGGCTTCACGGTCTTTCCCCATTCTCTTGCCAGCTGCCATCTATCGCCGCTCAAAGGACATTGTTGGAACAATTTTTGGTAAAATGTTGGACAAAATTTGGAGCAATTTTTTAGAAAATATCATTTGAGCCTTTCTCAAAATCTGGAAATTTGAGCTCATTTTCACAGAATACAGTTGAGTTTTCCAGAAATTTTATATGACAATATTTAAAGCACATGAACTCATAAATACCGTAATGTGTCACAAACACCAATTGTCGGTAATGCAAATATTCACGGGCGAGCCGAGTCAAAAAAATTAAAAAAGGGCGAGCCGAGTCAAAAAAGTTTTGTAATTTTTGAAAGAACAAAATAATTGATCAATATGGCGTTTATGTCATCTTATGAAGTGCATTTAGTACTATCCCTACCAAACATTTAAAAAAAATTTGGAGCCATTTTTCAGAAAATCATGTTTATGAATTTTTTCAAAAATGGAAATATTTCACGCAATATTGCGCGAAAACTATTATAATTTCCAAAAAAATGTACATGGTCTTATTAACAGAACTGATGAGCAAAAAATTTCATTTGAAGCAAAAATCTCTATCCTTAATTTTGTAGTTGCAGGAAGACGCCTTGAAACAAAACTTCGAAATTTTCGAAAATTCAGAGTTAACGGTGAAAATCCTATCTATGCCACCTTTATAAGTGTATTTCGCTCTATTCTTACAAGAAATTCAAAGAAAAAAATTGGAGTCGTTTTTGAGAAAATTTTGAAAATGACCGGGGGTCTTCGTATAAAGTACCCCCAAATTTTAAAGAATGTTCTTCAAAACGTCAGAGCTTTAATTAGAGCCACATGTGCAGGGATTTTTTCAATTTGGAAAAAAATCCTACGCACGGTTCACGCGTTAGTAATGTTCACTGACGGACGGACGAACGTTTTGCTTCCAATTGTTTTTTCGGCATCAAGAACCACAAAATAGGAATTCTGGCTACACCATGCGTTAGAGGATTTTTTTCTTAATTTAGCAACTGGATTTAACCAGTTTTTCGTTGTCAGGATCCGGCACTGAACTTTTTCTGCCGAAAATCCGCCGTTTGTTCGCGCAGTATTACATAACTTTCTCTACACTACGTATAATATTCTGTACATACGTACGTACACGAGAAAGTAAAATGAAGTCACGTTAGGGCCTTTTCATAATTGTTTGAAGAAATTAATGTATTTTTGTTAGTAATTTGAATGTTTTGTATCTAAATGGCATATTAACAGACGGTTTCATACTTTCATTTCATAAAATTTCTTCCCATACAACGCACAATTGATCATCTGTGAATGTGTCTTCATCATCTGTGAATGAAACTCATATCTTAAGTATTCATCAAGATATTTCATTTTTTTGCTGGTAAAAGGGCAAAGATGTTTTGAGTTAATAAGAGCACTGATGTTACGAGCTTATTTTTCATTAGCACATCACTCTATTGATGCTCTTTTATCCATTTCGAATGTAAATCAGGTTGCTTCTGCCAATTCCTGCTTTCTGCTGACAATTCACCAGGCTGAATGTCTGCGCTAGTTGCATGAGGCTTTAGTGTCCCGGTTTTAAACCACTATCCATGTTAAGATGCAAATAATAGCAAACACTAGATTTATGTCACTTTTAAGTTTATGTCTTTAAAACACCCGTAAGATAATAACACTCATAATTACTCATTCCGCATCAATCGGAACTGAAGCGAAAAAGAAGAAGATCTGAATAATTTCCTGATAATTCTGATTCATTAAAATAGTATCCAATTAATTCGCAATCTTCAATGATTTCCAACCATGAGCAATGCAACTCCGACGTGCCAATACGGATTTATATGGAGGAAGTACAAGCGTTACGAGATATCGCTGTTCGTACAAGCAAGCTTTTATTTTATAATCTTAACTATATTTCATTTATATGTATACACATCTCGCACAGGGTTACCAGAACTTTTTTTCCCAGCGGAGGACATTTTACCAAAAAAAGGACTCCACGATGTTAAGACAACGTACTCAACAATTTCAAACCATTAATAGTCTTTAAAATCGTATTAGACTTTGCGTCATTAAAAATGAAAGCTTCCGATTGGATAACTTCGTTCCCGGATTTACCTTCGTTATCCACCAAACAATAAGCATAAATAAGTTTTATATCACAATAAGTCTAATGATCTATTTTCATTGGCAATTTACTGGCCATTTATTTGAATACAAATGTCAAATTGAATTTCCGAGTTGATCTGGATATTTCTAACAACTGGATGTAGGTGGGAGACTCGAGAGCAGTGAGCTACATTGTAGTGGAGCAATGGCTATTAATTATTACTGGCAATGACTATTACCGATATTTTTTCGCTTATCCCACCAGGCCCCTTGTGCACCCTAGGAGTATGCGTACTTGATGTTGGAAAGCACTAATCTAGGATGTAGCCTAGTGAAATGGTTCGTCCTCAGCGTGCTCTGGCTATACTTCGATTAAAATATTAAGTCAGGTAGTACTTCAAATGAGTCGGTGTCATCCAATCAGGAGCTCGAACGTCACTATAGTGACGTCACTGCAGTGGCCGTCACGCTCACAATTGAATGACAGCGTCATAGATGACGAAGTGTCAACGAACATAATGTTTGAATCAAGTACAGCATAAACGAGCTCCGAGCACGTACGCTCTCTTTGTCAACGCTGGTATACACCATCCGGTGGCTGCATTCGAAAGTACATTGCAAACACTTTCAACCATCGCACACTGTGTAATTTTGGCAATCTAGGTGGACTTAATTCAGAAACTACAAAAGTATGGATTGTTTACTGTTCTAGCTAGCATATATTGAAAATAAATGATAATTCTCATACATGGAACAAGTTTTGTTAAAATGTTTTGACTACAACTATTTTTTTGCAATAATAAAAAATCGCGCATTTCACGACTTGACACAGAAAAACGCCAATAAAACTTAATAATATATGTACAGTAAATAAATGTAACTAATTATTTTCAGTATTAATTTTTAATATTTCAAGAAGAAAATAAAAATATAGATCAGCCACTATGGAAACAAATTAAAGAATTAGAGTAAAAGAGAATTATTACATGCTAGTACTATGTTCAGTCGCCATCCGATGAATCCTCGGATGAGGTGATGCCATGTTCTTCTTCAGTGTCTTGTTGATCAATGTCTCGCAAATTAACAATTTGTTGATTGTATTTCAACTGTCTGCATTTGTATTAGCACCATAGACACACTAAACAAATTTTCGTCTGTGTAATTTTCTTCACTGAACTTTTGTCTGTATTTGTATTGCTCTGAACCATTGCAATCCCATTGTATAATAATTTTAAAAATAGCATTAGATTGTAGTTGAAATTTCTCTCTGATATCTTGGATTTCGCACAAACGACGAATTGTATGGTCAATAGCTGACTCTAGAGGTATCTCAGCAGATATTTCTGTCACTTTCACTCCTCCTGGATAGCACATGACTTTTGCTTCCTTAACTCTGTAATACGGTGGATATAATTTACAATTTGTTTTTTTGGCTTGCTCTCGTATTCGTAAATATTGCCGAGTAGACAAATTCGTACTCATCATTAGAGCGAGTACTTGTTCTGGAGAGAGTAAAGATGGTTCCTGATGCAACGATCTTCGAACTTTCTTAATTTTTGTGCCTCTATTAGGAGAAGCAGGTACAAGTTCCTTCACTTTGTTCGAGGAATCTCTTTTTCCTTCATTCCTTAATTTTATTCCGGTAGCTGTTCCCAATTCTTCTGTGGACAAACATAAGAGCTGTTTTACTCTCCGTCCTTTAGCTCTAGAGCCACACGAACTAAATGGCTTAACTGGACGGCCAACGCCTCTAGTATCATCTAATTGTGATGTACTTGGAGCAATTGTCGATAAATTTATTGAAAATTTATTGTCTTTCTGCGGCCACGATGAGTAATTTTCTAGAAAACGCTGTTTATGCCAAGCACATTTTTTCCATTTTCTGATGATAAACTGACAAAAATGTTTAATTTAAATTTTTATGGCCATGATTGAAGTGTCGGTAATAGTTTCCTCACCTAATTCGTGTAAAACATACGATAGCACGGCGTCATACCTTGCTTCCGTGGAGCTTTCACACCATACATGAAATAGCGTCCTCCGTGAAATCAAGCGCTCCACTGCGAAAAAAATTAATAACTCGTGAGTGCGCAGGTATGCGCAGCTGATCTTTCATGATTCACATAGCCAAATGAATAAGGTTTAATACCTACATAGTCACAAACGTCAACTCCTGTAAAGTCTGTATTAAAAGTCTAGATACATCTGTAAAATGGCGCGAAAGCAGAACTAAAATTACTTACTTTTTCAAAAAAAAACCCATGAGCAATCGCAGACGCTTTTTGCTTATCTTTAGGCACTAAGAAAAAGAAGAAACACCCAAAAATACAATTATTTAATCACTACCTCCCTGTGAGTAGAAGGCGATGACCACTGATCTCCAACACGAGATGTACTGAAATGCGACTGATAGAGCCGCGCGGTGTCAGCGCGAGATCGTGCAAGTTTGAACTTGTTCTATTGCCGCCTCAAGCGATGTAGAAGAAAAACAATACCCAATTCATACACTATGAACATTCTAAAATCAAACAAATACCCAACTTAATTCATTTGAGTACTTTGGAAAATTGAATTATGTCCACCTAGATGGCCGAAATTACACACCGTGCACCGCAGGTTACTCATGTTAGCCTCTTGAGGGAAAAAATAGTTGCCATGACACATGAACCTTAACCTTCGAACATTTTCCCCAAATGTTGAAAAACCGACTGAGGTGCACATCAACTGATGTCAGGGCATCAAGTGATGTCACTACAGTACCTCTGACTGGGAGGTCCTAGGGTTTGAATTCCGATTATTGATACTAGCTTCATCGTAGCTATGTCGAATTCTGCCTTTGTCCGGAGAGTTCTAACGGCCGGCAGCTCTAATCCATAGTTGGTTTTTCCGATCAACACCAGGCGATTGCCGGAGTAGTACAAACTTGCTATGGGCCACTCGCGATCTTTCCTTCCTCTTCCTTGCCCTATCTTTATTTATGCACACATGCACTCCACTAACATACATGTCAGGAGAGCAGTCGGGGCGGTGCCTCGCTGAAGGGAAAATCCCGCAGGCCGACGTATAGGTCGGCGTCGGATCTCGCTATCCAGCGGGGGAAGAACACCGCCACCTCTCGTGACTTTTTCAAGAAATACATTTTAAAATAGAACCGATTTACAATTATTTTATATCTTCAAATGAATGGTGCTTATTTACAACAAATATCTTTAACAACTGCACAAACCATCATTATTTCGTTATTTGTAAGCTTACCTCGGCAGTGCGGACAGCAGGCGCCGGTAGCGTTGAAGACAGGTGCGGCACAGGACAGCGTGGGGCAAGAGATGAGTGCGCACATCTCCGTGCCCCCGTGACAATAGCACTGGCGGCAGCCGTCGAACCAGCTCTCACCATCCTCTCGCACTTCTCCGTCTGAAACACGTACCCGCCCCGCTGTCACAAGAAGTGCTAATACAAAACAAACAGAGGGTAGGCTGCACCGAGGTTACCGTCGTTGGAAAGACATTTCCTAGCAGTGGAGGCAATGCACCATACCGACAATGCAAACCTACGTCTTCTCAAGTCCTTATGTCTTCTCCGTCTTCGCAGGCCCTAGAACTACGTCTTCTCGATATTTCGCTTCAAGAAGCTGCATCTAAGCTGCTGAAGGAAACACCTAAGCAGCCTTGATCTCAGTGCAAGTTTATCACAGGGCCATGTAAGACCTCCGTTCTGGGCAGATAGCTCTGAGATGTTTAAACTTCTTGGGTAGGGCCCGAATCCAGAAAGGTGTCTGAAAACCTCAGGTCGATGGAATGCGGTATATTAATGTAGAAAGAATAAAAATACCACCATCGATAGCAATAATAATAATAATAATAATAATAATAATAATAATAACAATAATAATAATAATAATAATAATAATAATAATAAGGGGGCTCAAGGGATGTGGTTTAACAATCTATGTAAAGAAATCACATCCAACTCCACTCTCACCCTTCACGTGGGGAGCCCTGTTAAGTCGTGCGGAAAACCCACTCCAAGATTGCGGTAACCAGCCCCTTCGGCGGAGTGGGCCGCCGGCGAACTGATGAGAGATGGGGGTCCTGTTGGGGCTACTCGAAGGTAATTCTAGGAAAGGCCCATCAGGATGGAACAGATCAACCAACTGGATTTGGACCTAGGGAGGTGGTGGAGGAACCAGCTAAATGGTCAACAGCAGCTCCCACAGCCTGAATGAGTAAGGCTACAGTTGGGCCTGGCAGGAGGAATAAAATGCAAACCCACATTTATATGGAGAATGAATAACTAAAATAATTTGGAAGGAAGGCCGCTGCCTGGTGAGCGCCAGGGCACGACTGGAGCTAGCGCTGGCCGTGACAGAATGCAAGTCGCTAGTGGTGTGATGCTGAACAGGCGGGCACACCGGGACAACCGAACCCACTACAGCCGACGATAGCAGCACCCAGGAGCAGTCAGCTGCACCTGCTGACAGTGCTTCCCGAACATTATCCGGGACCACTCAGGCGGGCCTGCCACGACGGAGAATACAATGGACGTCAGACATGAATGAAACTATTGTTAGAATTTTTCTCCGTATTACCCGTAACGGAACAGATTGTACTGGTTACCGGCAGGAACTACATAGAAATTTTCTCCAGCAATACCCTCACCTTTCTCATCTTACAGAGCAAAATGTCGCCGATCGAAGAGCACTGATAAACAGATCCGGGAAATATGTCCCGCCTATCCGATTGCAAGAAATTAAGGCTGAAGTTCAGGCAGAAATACAGCAGAACGATGATCCAGATTCCTTGAACCCTCATCTACGAACCTCAGACCCAGAATCAAGTTCAACAGCTCAACTGCCAGATGAAACTACAAACGAGCCCCTACTTTCGAGAGAAAATAGAGAAAACGAAGAATTAATTAAACAGTTCAAACAACAATATGAGCAGGAGAAAGCCAGGTACTGGGGACTCGATCCTCAGTGTAGACCACAGATACCAAAGCAACATAATTCAAAAAAGCTAGCACTTTTGATAAAGTTAGCAAATGAAAAGATACTTCTCAACGAACTTGAACTAATTACAACGTACGACCAACTTAATACAATCATCTACTGTATAGCATTGACAGTTGTAAAATTAAGCGGCGGAAAGATTGTAGAGGCTCGGCAGACACCAAATCACCCAAACTGGATACCACCTTGGAAGATACGGCTGGAAAGAAGAATAAAATATCTTAGATCAGATATCGCGATCCTCGAAGCTTTCCAGAAAGAAAGTAAAAAGAAGCGCATGTGGAGAAAAGTACTTAGAATCCAGGGAAAATACAGCAAGCACGCGCATTACAACGAAGAAAATAGATATATATCTGAATTCATTGACACTCTCAAACAAAAACTTAGTGTGTATACTCAGCGAATACGACGCTATACCAAAAGCCTGAAGAGGAAAGAAGACAACAAAAATTTCACCAGAAACCAGAAAATGTTTTATAGAAACCTGAAGAAAGAAGATAGAACAGAAAGACTACCAGAAAAAACAGCTATTGAATCACTGGGCTAAAATATGGCCAATAGAAGGCCACTTCAACTCTGATGCGGTAAGGTTGAATGAAGTGTTGAGTACTACTGGGGAGATCAGCGAAATGGAAGCCTCCGAAATATCAATGGATACCCTGAAGAGGGTTATTCAGAGACTGCATAACTGGAAGTATCCAGGATTAGACGGATTACATAATTTCTGGTATAAAAGATTAACATGCTTACATGGGAGAATCCTAACCCTAATAAATTGTTATCTGAAACACCCTGAAGAAATGCCAAATGCTCTGTGTGAAGGAGTCACCTTTATGAAACCAAAAGCGAGAGACTCCACAGATCCTGGACAGTACCTACCCATCACATGCTTAAATGCATTCTATAAAATCATAACCAGCTGTCTAAAAATAATTATTGAACAACATTGTGAACAAAACAACATTATCTCGAATACGCAGAAAGGTTGTTCCGAGGGTTCATTGGGATACAAGGAGCAGCTGGTGATAGACAGTGTCATTATGTCTCAGGCATGTGACAAGAAACGCGATCTTCATACCTGCTTCATCGACTATAAAAAGGCTTTCGACATGGTCCCACATGATTGGCTTCTGTTCGTTCTGAGAACATACCGTATCAATACTGCAGTTATAGACTTTCTCAAGTACACTATGAATAACTGGCGTACAACAATTCACATAACAGCAAACACTGATAGACTGATTACAAAAAGATTGAAAATACGAGGAATCTATCAAGGTGACAGTCTCGGTCCCTATTGGTTCTGCCTAGCAATCAATTCCCTCTTACGTTTATTGGAAAATATGGAAGCAGGATATGAACTGAAAGGCCATGAAAAATGTAAAGTGAACCATCTGGCATACATGGATGATATTAAATTGTACTCAGGATCTCTCCAGGGACTGAAACAGCTTATAAATGTTACAGAAGTATTCTCCACTGACATAGGGATGCAATTCGGCATTGAAAAATGTAAAATCCAACGTATCAAGAAGGGCAAATTTATCAATGATACTCAGCATGAAACCATGTCAAAGGAAACGATAACAGCACTAGAAACAGATGAACTCTATAAGTATCTTGGTATTCAGCAAAATAAGCGAGTCATGCACACCAAAATTAAGGAAGAATTACGAGTGGAATTTGTGAAAAGATTGAAAGGTATACTGAAAACCTTCTTGAATTCACGAAATCTCACTGCAGCAATGAATATGTATGCAATACCTGTAATAACATCCTCATTCGGAATTATCAAATGGTCCAAAACTGATATCGAATCATTGGAGAGACTAATCAGAGTTCAATTGACCCGCAACAAATATCATCACCCCAAAAGGGCAGTTCAAAGAGTCACACTCCCGAGGAAGATGGGCGGTCGTGGCATCATAAAAATTGAGAGTCTACACACAAAACATATTATCAAAATGCGCGAGTATTTCCGAAACAAAGCTGTATCATCCCAGCTTCACACAGTTCTCCAGGAGGCAGATGACAATTACACAGCTCTCAGCTTGAAACACGATATGGACCTCAGACAACCATCCTTTGACGTGGAGATTAAACTATGGAAACAGAAGGCACTTCAAGGGAGATATTCTACTGAGATAGCCAATTCAAATGTAGACGTTATGTCGTACAAGTGGCTCACCATCGGATGTCTGTTCCCTGAGACGGAGGGTTTCATGGTTGCAATCCAAGACCAAGTTATTGCAACAAAGAATTACCTCAAATATATCGTCAATGACACGGAGGTGCCCTACGATAACTATCGTGCCTGTGGTCAATCTCATGAGACGATACAACATATCATAGCAGGCTGTAGCATACTGGCTCCCACAGAATATAAGCAAAGACATGATATGGTCGGCCGAATTATCCACGCCCAGCTTGTGAAAATCTACGGGTTAGCATTAACACATAACATACCATGCTACAAGTATATCCCACAAAGTGTCATAGAAAATGTTAACTATAAGTTATACTGGGACAGAAGTGTATTGACAGATCGAACAGTCCACCACAACAGACCTAACATGACATTTTTGGATAAAAACAAGAAGAAAGTATGGTTTATTGATATAGCAGTCGTAGAAACAAGCAATCTCACCCAAGTATATAACACTAAAATCCAGAAATACAGGGAGCTGGCACATATCGTAAAGGAGCAATGGAACGTCCGGGAGATCGAGACCATCCCCATAGTTCTCTCAGCAACAGGAATCATCCCGAAGATCTTGAAGTGTTCACTTGAGCGGTTATCCATTAAGAAGAACATCATCATCAATCTACAAAAATCTGTGATTCTGAGTACTTGCTCTTTAGTGAGGAAATTTCTGGGAAATAATTAGGGGTTCTGAATTCATTGTTTATAATTTATTTTGATATGTATATAGTTTTTAGCATATATATGAATTCATTGTTTATAACTTATTTTGATATTATATAGTTTATATTAGATTTCTTATTCATCTTACTATTTTGTTATATTGTTTACATGAAATAATTGATGGTTGTCATGCTTTGATAAAACATAATGTCTGTATGGCCGCCTTATGTACCAGGAAACCTGTGAATAAAGAGAATAATAATAATATAGTAGGTTTACCTTGTCATATTATTACTCCTAACCAGAAAATGACAATTTTCACGTTTATCGTATTACGATTATTGTGTCATCGTTAGAACGTTGTTTTTAAATCTCGAATTCTTTCATTGTTTTTGTAACACTGATTGTGTGTTGTTAACAGAGTAGGTGTCGTACAATCTAAAAGACAGCGTGGCAGTTGCAACGGTTAAGTGCAATAGTTTGTCGAGATTACACGGGTACAAGGTTATTCACAACGCTTAAGGTGAGTTTCTTGTAAAAATTTGACATTGATCGAGGTATATGTTGAGAAATTATTGAGATTTATGGCGAAGATACAATTTTCGGAACAGAAAAACGAAGTGATTTGACATCATATAAAGATTGTAATTTGCCGGCATGTTAAAAGTTAAAAACAACACGCAGTACAAAATTATGCGAGTTTCACGTAGATCAGTAAAAAAATATACAAAAATGGATATCAGTGATTTAATAGCGAAACTCAAAGGTGTGTTTCAGTAAAACTTCTAAAGACCAACAAAAATGACGAAACAATTATTTGTAAATTTGGCCGTAATAATATGGCCAAGTACCGTAATAATACCTCTTCTTGTTGTGGCTCAGGATATCAATTGATGTGACTGCAGTGCCTCTGACCGGGAGGTCCTAGGGTTCGAGTGCTGATGGTGGGAGGATTTTCGACACTAGTTAGATAGCTAGGCCGAATTCTGTCACTGCTTGGAGGAGAATTCTAGTGGCAGACTGCTCTCATCGGTAGTTTTCTTTGATTTCTCTGATCAACACCAGGTGAATGCTGAAGCAGTACCCCAACAAACAGGTCACGCGCGATCCTTCCTTTCTCTTCCTTGTCCTTTAATCATCCTTTACTTACGTACATGCACTGCACTACCACACGTCAGGAGCTTACTCTTGTTTTTTTTTAACGTGAATCATAGGGTATTATCTCAAGATGGAATAAGGCACGACTTTTTGCGTTCTTATTAGTCCTGCCACAAGATGTCGCATAATCGCGACCTATCAAGCAGTGCTCCAGATCAAGCGAATCTAGCGGCAGGACTGACAAAGACGCAAAACGTCGTGCTTTCTTTCATCTTGAGGATAATACCCTCAGATTCCATGTTAAAAAAGTATATATGGAAGTATAGTAATACTTCCATTCGAATCTCGTGCACCGCTGAGGAGAATTTACGAAAATGCTAAAGCTAAGAGAGTGATGGAGACAACGAGTTCTGTCTTAAATGAGGTGGTGCAGACCACAGATAAAGATCTATATATTACTGAAATCAATCTCATCGTTTATGCAACTAGATCTCTGGTATCTCAGACCATTTTGGGGCCCGCCAAGAACACCAATGGCCGACCGCCAAACAAAATAAACAGGTCCGTACGCCCATGGGCGAAAAGAGTTATGAAACGGATAGCCGACACTCGACGTGAAATATCACTCTTAGCCGCGGCATCATCTAAATCAAAGCACACCTCTAAAGTTCAACGAAAAATACTCCAGTAGCTGAGAGGCTAAAAGGGAAAATCCAAGCATGGCCTCAACGCATTAGACGTTACAAACGTAGAGTAGGTTTTATGTACAGAATCGGTTGTTTGAAACAGACGCGAAGATATTCTATCGTAATCTGACTCAAAAACCGAATGGGAATGCTGTCTCTCCTTCATAAGATGACATCGAAACATTTTGGGCAGGAATCTGGGAAAGAAGCAGATCCTACAACAAAGACGCATCTTGACTTCAGTCTGAAGTTCATCCTGCCACTGAACTTGTGTAAACAGGGCAATGCGAATCCTTGGAAGATAGCCTCTTCCAAGCAATTATGAAATGGAAAACTGGAAAACCCCCGGGATTGATAAGATCTAGAATTATTAGGTTAAGAAATTAACAGCATTTCATTCTCATCTAGCAATGGTTAATAAAATTTTAGAAAACCCAAAGGATTTGCCGGAATGGCTCACACACGGCAGCACTTATTTGTTTCCCGTTCTTTGTCAAGTACTTCAGGCCAATCACGTGTCTGCCAATAGTGTACAAAGTTATAACTGCAGCCATAGCTAACAAAATACTTACGAGAAGAACGGTTTGTAGCCAGTTTAACAGAAAGGATGTCGTAAAGGTTCTTATGACTGTAAGGAAATCTTACTACTAAATAAAGTCGTCTTGAATGATGTAAGAAAACGACACCATAATCGAAGCATGGCTTGGATTGACTACCAGAAGGCATTTTACAGTGTACCACACGATTGGATTTTGAAGTCCATAGGGATCTATCGATTTCTTCCTAGACTTACTGAGTTTTGCAAGTCTAGTATGTAGTCGTGGTGTACCAAGTTACTAATACACAGCGGAAAGGAAGTAGTTACGGCAAGAATTATTCAGATTAACAGGGGGATCTTCGCGGATGTGAGGATATTCTCTATTCCCTCTGCTGATTGTACTAGTTTGATCCCACTATCTAGACAGTTGTCGCACACTGACTTTGCTTACAAGCTCCAGCTTACAAGCTCCATGAAATACCAGTTTCATAGTTGTTTTAAAGTGTTTTTAAGCGTTCGCCAAGAATGAAGTCATTCTAACCTCAATCCTGTCTGTCGTCAATGATTTGAGCGATCATCGACATGAAATTTGGTCTCGACAATTGTGGAAAAATCAATTTTTAAAGAGAGGCAAAATATTAAGGTCAGAGAGCATTGAAGTTGATTTGCACACTGTGATTCAAGATCTTGAGCCAGGTAAAACTTACAAACATATGGGCATTGAAGAAAGTGAGAACATCTTGAACGACATAGCAAAAGGGAGAATTTGCAGGGAGTATTACAAAAGAAAGCGATTTGTCCTGCAGTCCGCTCTGAACTCCAGGAAAAAATATATGCAATTGATAGTTTGGAGGTGGCTGTAGCCGAGTGCAGTGTTGGACCAATATGGGCTGAGCAAGAAATTCGAATCACGAACCGAAAAACCAAAAAACTGTTTACGATGCATCATGTCACACACCCTCGAGCTGATAAACAAGGTCTGTCCCAAAATTAATGTGTCGCAATGTTGTTTGTCTTCACTATAAGTAGCAGAACGGTCAGACTAGTTTGGATAGGTTAAGGGAGGTTTAGCATTTCAATAATTCCTAGTTCAATTGTCTCCGTGCCCTTGAGATATTAGAATGTGTAAGTTTGTGAGCTCCTGTGGAGTAGTGTTGTATTTACGATGAAGAAATCTTTGAATGAAAGATAGCAATCAAGTTTTGCGCAAAGATGAACAAGACGCCTGTGGAAACTTTCGGAATTTCATTCTAATTTTTGGACACTCTTATCACCGGGAAGGACACGTGGATCTTCAATTACGATCCGGAAACAAAGGGGCAGAGCGCGGATTGTCACACCTCGGCGACTTCACGCTTCAAGATGGCTCGCATGAGCAAATCGCGCGTGAAAGTCAAGCTTATTGCTTTTTTTGACACTAAGGGGATAGTGCACCGTGAGTTCATACGTCATGGACACACTGTTAACTCCCAGTTCTACAAACAATGTCACCAGAGACTGAAAGACGGGGTTACCCGCGTTCGAAAGGGGAACAGCGTTTCCTAGAAGTATCACGACAGCGCGCCAGCCTACATCGCCTTCGTTGTCGGGGACTCCGTGATCCATATCGGTGTGGCAACGCTTCCACAACCGCCCTATAGCCCCGACCTTGCGAAGGTAGACTTGTTTTTGTTCTCTCGGCCGAAAAGGGTCATGAAAGAAAAGCATTTCAAGACTTGGACAACATCAAAACAAGTACGACGAGGACTCTGAAGGACTTCTTCACCAAGGACTTGCTAGGAGGCTTTCCTTGTACGAGGCAAGGAAATCACTCTGGCAAAAATGAATTGACGCATATGGGTCATACTTTGAAGATTTTTAAGTTGCTGTACCTATATGATTAATGAATTTGTTTCTAAAAAATGCAATGAATTACTTTTGGAAAATACTTTATTTATACACTTTGTGTCACGGAGGGAAGGACGAAGAGATCTCAGACAAATTGATGCCTCCTGGCACAATGCAAAAGTCGCGATGAGAAATAATGAAGTCAGTGAAGATTATCCAATAATGAGGCAGGTCATTAAATATGACCGAAGAATGGGAAACGGACATTATAAGTGTAGCAAGAAGAATTGCGAAAATTACTATGCAAGACGTGCAGAATAACACAGGCACTGAACTTCTGAAGCCACTTAACATAAAATGTGAGAACCAAAAAATGTTAAAGAAGTTCATTCCATGGCCAATATCTACAAATAATGTACAAGGTGCAGATCAATAAAGATCGATTATTTATGTGGCTTAAAAGGGAAGAATGGAGCCAGAATCGAAAGCAATTGCAACAGCTGGTCAATGTCAGTCGTTAAGAAAACGACATTATGATAAAGCAGTTCTTAAAATATCCCATGATGATACAAGCCGTATTTTCTAGGAACAAATAGAGACCATTATTCATAACGTCTCAGCTACTCCATTTTTAGCAAAGACAGAATACTTAAAAAGACACGACAGGGTGTGTAGTTACCTCCAATGGCTATACCGCTCTCGAAGTTTCAAGCATGCTATATGTGGTACGAACACTCACCAAAACAGGTGACGTTTGTTTTATGTACAATACTGTACGACTAACAAATTCAAACTGATCGCACGATAGCGGCTAACAAACCGGATATTCTTGAGGATTTGGAGAAAAGTACATCTATTATATTTTGTGGTGCCGTGCGATCAAAATGTCGTAACCAAGGAGGCAGAGAAATGTCTTAAATACAAGAGTTTGGAAATCGAGATCAGCCGAATGTGGGACGGAAAAGCACAAGTCTTCCCGATTGTTATCGAAGTTCTGGAATTTGATCCGCAAAATGTGTGTAAGAACTTGACTGAACTCCCAGGACATTCACAAAACTGGGAAGTGCAAGATATTTCTTTATCGGGAACAGCCTACATGTGAAACTATCGTAGAGGTACCAACAGAGCCCATTGTTCTCGTCAACTTAATAAAAGGACTAAAATACAATTTATGTTACAGTCGCTTGGACATATGAACTGAAAAGTTTAAATCACAAGTGAAGTTTACTGAAGTTTTTACTGAAGTTGATTTTTACTGAAGTTTAAATCACAAGTGAAATCGTTTCTGCTGCATAACTGTTTCTATACAATTAGAGACTATACTGAGCATCACAAGAAAAGTAACATTTCTAACAATGAGACATAATGCATTATTTACCATTTGGACTGTATAAATGAGTATAAACAACCTGTAACAACTATTGTACTACAGCTTCCGGGTCAATGACCCCCATCTCGATCAGGTTTTTCGTCCAGTTTCCCTGATCCATTGAGCAAATGCTGAGATGGCCCCTTGTTTTGCTTCTGGACATAAATGTAACTTCATTTTCTGTGCACGTCTTCTAGAATTCAGTGTGAAATACAATTATTCAAATTATCGTTTCCATGTTGTCGCGGCAGGAAGTAATAAGAGCCAAAATTTATTGCTTATTTCTCTTGAAAATAGATTTTATTACATGGGAGTTTTTTTTGTCGTTGTTTTTTTCTCCCTTTCAAAATTCAAAATTTATTGCTTATTTACCCTTGAAAATAGATTTTTTTACATGGGAGTTTTTTTGTTTTTTTTCTCCCTTTCAAAATTCAAAATTTATTGCTTATTTACCCTTGAAAATATATTTTTTTACATGGGAGTTTTTTTGTTTTTTTCTCCCTTTCAAAATTCAAAATTTATTGCTTGTTTATCCTTGAAAATAGATTTTATTACATGGGAGTTTTTTTTTCTTTCTTTTTTTTCTCCCTTTCAAAAATTCAAAATTTAAGTAGTATATGACTTAGTGTAGGGATCACAGAATTTTGAAAATGTGCACACAATTCACTTTTCCCCATAGCACGTCATACGCAGTTTTTAACTGTTTCTATGACGTAAAATAAATAAATAAATAAATAAAAAACGACATAGTGTATTTTCATTTCTTTTTGTGTCGGCAATTGTTGTCCACATTACCAGAATTACGCGATGTATATCATAATAATGCGAATAGTTACTTGTTATTGGTTTTGTTTGCAATAAAAAAAATGACGTCATCCGGAGATTCCGTCAACACCTCAACTGTGCATCTCCATTGTAATCGTTCATTATTTCGAGAGAATTGCGCTATTATTTCCATAAATTTACATTTATTTGTTTTATTTCAGTCATTTCAAGACTTGTTATCGAAACTTTTAGTGAAATTACTTACTCTTACACCACTTTCCTCAGCTACTATTTAGTCTATTGATCAGTTATTTAGATTTTGGTGTTTTAGTTCAAGGTTCATTCAATTCTTCCTTTCTCGTATACGTACAGAGTAATATGCGTAGCATATTTAAAAAGTTATATATTGCTGCGCGAAAGAACAGCGAATTTTCGGCACAAAAAATTCATTGCCGGGTCCGAGGAAGTAGATAAATCCAGTTGCTAAATTACTGAGAAAAAAATCCTCTAACACGTGGTGTAGTCGGAATTCCAGGTTTGTGCGTCCTGAATGTCGTTCGTTCGTTCGTCCGTCCGTCCGTCCGTTCGTGAACACTACTAGAGCCTAAAATGTATATTTTATATAGAATATTTTCCAAATTGAAGCAACCCCTGTCCATCTGGCTCTAGATGATGCTTTGAAATTTGGAAAACACTTTAAAATTTGGGGGTACTTTACACGAAGTCTCCTGGACATTTTCAAATTTTCTCAAAACCAGCTCCAAATTTTTTCTTTATATTTATTGTAAAATTATACGAAAATACACTTATAAAGGCGGCATATGTCGTATTTTCACTGTTTACTCTGAATTTTCGATAATTTTAAAAGTTTGAATTTTTTCGGCATCTTCCTACAACTACAAAATTGAAGATAGAAATTTTTCCTTAAAATGAAATTTGTTGCCCATATATAGTTGTTTCATTGTCATGTACATTTAAAAAAATAGTTATTTTCTCGCAATATGACGCGCAATATTGGCAATTTTAAAATATTAATAAAACATTTTCTCAGAAACGCTCCAAAATTTTTCTTTAAACTTTTGGTAGTGATAGTGCTAAATTCACTGTATAAGACGACATAAACGCCATCTTGCTCAATTTTTTGTTTTTTAAAAAATTGCACAAATGTAATTTTTTTCAATACGTCTCACGCCGTTAACATGCATATTTCAATGGATTTGTATACATTATTGCATTTGTGAATGAAAATTCTTCAAATTACTTCAAATGAAGATTTTCGAAAACCCAATAGATTTCTGTGAAAAAGAACATCAAATTTCCACTTACAGTAACGCTTAACGCCATTTTCTTAAAGACGGCTCAAAAGTTTTCAATGAAAACTCCTGCAGTTTGTTGAGCACAAGTTGTAGCTGCCTCTCAATAACTTGCACGCTCTTGGAGGAGCAAAAAATTGCAAAGTCGTCAACGAACAGTGATGCCTTCACAGGCTCCCGGATAACTGATGCAATACTATTGATAGCAATGGCAAACAGAGTGACGCTCAAAATCGATCCCTGGGGAACACCGTTTTCTAACTGGTGACTAGAGGATAACACGTCGCCAAGGCGGACGCGGAAAGATCTTGATGAAAGAAAACCTACTAGAAACCGTCCCCTAAGGCCCCAAGTATGTAAGGTGCGAAGAATACCGTACCTCCAGGGGGTGTCATACGCTTTCTCTATATCGAAGAAAATTGCTACCAGGTGCTGACGTAGCACGAAAGAAGTGGAAATCTGCGTAGCAAGGGTGACTAGGTGGTCCATGGTTGACCTGTGCTTCCTGAAGCCACGAGAAAGGGTTAAAATACATAAAAGGTATTATCAAAATTTTAAAGATGATCAGTTTAGAGAAATATTAGGATTTAATGTTAGACAATTTAAAACTGAAAATAATGACGAGTTGAGCGAAAAATTTGTAAAAGACGTCGTAAAGGCCCTGGCTGAAGTGGCACCATTTAAAACGTTGAAGGTGCCCACAGAATGAAATGAAAGAAAATGGTATTGCGAAGAAATAAAAATGCTGTGCAAAAAGAGAGATGAAGTATACGAAAGAGCTAAAATAACGAGAGAACCAGACAAGTGGGAACAGTACAATAAGATAAGAAATAATGTAGTTAAACTAGTTAAGAAAAAGAAATTAGAATGTTATAATACTACTAGTAAAGAACACAAAAATCGAAGTAAAGAATTATGGAAGGTAATTAAGAAATTAACAGGAGTTTAATGTATAAAATATGTTTAAAATTGTCTTAAGAGCTTATTTTCGAAGTTTTGACGTTTCCTTGCTGGACATCCTATATACTTTGGAGTAAAATAGCTAGATACTGATTTTAATAAAATATTTAAAAAATCAAATGAATTTCACACAAAACTCCTGCTTGATAAGGAAAAACTGAAATGATATTTGAATTCAGCATGAGTGATATTTTAGAATTTGTTATTTTCATTCATTGTGTAAAGAAAAAGTTTATTTTTGTAGATCAGTGTAATTTGAGGTGTTTGAAAGCTTTTGCAATTCTTATGAAAGAAAGTAGATTGAAGGTAATAAATTTAACTTAGACTTAGAATACACTTCTTTACTTCAAGAAATTTTGATCGCTGATAAAAGTTACAAATGGCTCCTTTTTCTGGCAATCGAAATAATAACATGTTTACCACAGACGCTTCGTTTGAATTGGTTGGGTTTGGATTATATTAACATTATTTCTGATACTTTATATAAAAGAAAATTGATGAAATTGAGTACCATACATTTGCACGAACATTTTAATTTTATATTACCACTTATGCTGCCTTGGGAAACAATGCAAAACAAAACGATGCATGTTTGAGAAGTTGAACGGCGACAAGATAAGATAATGAAATGTGAAGGTCTTTTGAATTCTTCTTTGTTGAAATTTGTCATGGAATTATTATGAGGCTTCGTTTTATTTATTTATGTTTTTTATTTAACGTCAAAAACAGGGAGGTATTATGGGGAGAAATGTATTTTGTGAACGTTTCTTAAATTCTGGTATCCCTTTCCTAAAAAAAACACACACACACACACACACGCACACGCGCACACGCACACATATATATATATATATATATATGTATATATATATATATATATATATATATATATATATATATATATATATATATATATATCTTGAATACTGATGACAACGAAACCTTTGATCTTCGATTAGTAATGAGTATTTGGAGAAATGTTCTTAGGTGTGAAAATGTATGGATCATTTTACATTAAATGTTCAGACAAGGAGTAGCGTGAAATTCGTTCATTTAAAAGGAATTGAAACATTTAGGAATGAAGTTAAAATATCTTGAAGACATGACGAAAAATATTTGTTAGTTTACTAGTTCATTGCTGTGTGTTTATGACATGAAAAAAACATGCAACGGTACTGTAGTACCCTTGCAGGCCTTTCTGATTCTATATGCCTGCGCGGGTCCTTTGATGTCTTTTATTTGTCCTTTATCCTCACTCATACCAACACAACAAATACTTTATTAAAATTTTTATAAATTCGATTTATTAAAGTTAAGGTAGAATAAAATACAATAAATGAACCGCATAATGCTCAAAAAAGTATAATAACTCGTTACAAACCTTATTTTGGTTAATTGATATGCTGTATAATATTATTACATAACCGTTACTAAGGGGGCGAAAAAGTATGTGCTGTTTTAGCACCTCTACTTAAATTAAGCAATCATTATTCCAAGTTTCATTTTTTACCACGACACCGCCCAAAGTATATTTTTTTAGTACTAAGATATTATTGCGAGAGATTACAAAAATAATTCATGTTTGCCAGTTTTGAGAAAGAGAGCACACATTTGACAGTAAAAGGTTAACTAAATGATCAATAGCTCAGTTCGGTGTTTTGGCACTTGAATTACTATTGCTTATCGTGATCCAATTCATCGAGTTTAATAATTATGCAATTGTGTACAAAGCAGTTATTGAAGGGCCACATTTCAGATGATAACTCACCAGAGCTTTTGCAGAGAGTGAACGTCACAGCACTTCCGTGTGTAGAGGAAAGATCAGGTGAAGCTACAATAAAGCAAAAAAATATTTTTGCATTTAATATCATGCCATTATATGTACTACGTATGCATATTAAAATAAAACAATAAAATGAGGTAGAAAATATTAAAACATTTTCTTAGAACGAGATATCTGTGCACATAATAGTGAGATGAAATTATAGCAAACATTTAATATGATAAATGCAAACGGGAATAGTACAGATAAACAATGTGCACAGAATATGTCAAAAAGCAGAGATGTGAATTAAAAGAGAAGGTAAGAATATATATTATCGTAGAATGAAGGGAAATGTCACAAATGTGTGACTGAGGAGAGGGGAGAAAAATAAAGTATAGTGATGGAACGAAAAGAAAAAATCTATAATAGATTGAGGAACAAAAACATCAAAATGATTTTGTGAAATGCGCATCTTTCGAGATTCATACACCCAAAAATATTAAAATTATTATTCAGGAAGGCGGAGTAGGCGGTTGAGCTAAATATACAGGATGTCTGGAAAGTAACGATACTGATTTCAGGAAATTGGCTGGATTGGATACATTTACACACACTTAATATTCTTAAAAAGCAAAGGAAAATAAGTTAAAGGAAAACGAAAGTGAAAATGGAAATGGAAAGAAACTGTGTAGAGTGAATTGATAGGGTCTGAAATTGACACGTTCCCTGAATTGATAGGGTCTGAAATTGACACGTTCCAGTGAGCGCGACTGAAGGTGGTTCCGCCAGTGCAGTGCGAAACTATTCTCTCCCTCGCCCCCCCCCGTCTCGCTAGTGCACGCACACACACAATTACATTTCCCTCCCCCACACACTCGTACAGAGGTCGATAGTAGAGAGTCAGACCCACGCAAAGGCACAGAAAGACTGAGTATGAGAGAATGAATGCCGTGAGGATGCGAGAGCAAGAGGGAGAGAACGGTACCTTTGCACTTGCAGATGGGGCAGCCGCGGTCGTTGGCGCGGAAGCCGTGCGGGCACACGCGCTCGCAGTCGGGCGGCTGCATGGGGCGGCACTGGTTGCAGCGGCACACGGGGCAGCCCTGGCGGCTCATTCGGAAGCCGTGCGAGCAGTTCTTGTGGCAGCCCACCAGCGGCGGGCAGGCCGGCGACGGCTGCGCGAGAGGCGGCGACGCCGTCATCGTCATCACCGTCGTCGTCGACGTCGGCGACGACGAAGCAGGCTGCGCGCATCGGCACAGCGGCTGGCCCAGGCGGTCCAGCAGGAAGCCCTTGGGGCACTCGAGCGAGCACTCCTCTGCGCGTCGGGAAAAGCTCTTTACAAGGGGCGCATGACGCAGCGCTCTCGCAAGATGAGTAATTTGTTGTGGAAGACAATGAAGGAATTACTTTTTATACAAAGGAAAACCGTCACCTCAAGGGTGAAGAAATTGGAAAAGTGCTATTTTTGTTGAGTAGAAAGTTTTTTGATCATTGTGAGGAATCCCTAATTTTTATTACATTTGTTTGATAAAGTACTATTTAAAATATACAAAATATCTAATGTATGGAGAGATACAGAAATATTACTGATTCACAATATTAGGGAATGTGAGAGTCGGTAAAATTAATAATTGAGTGTAATAGCTATCACTCATTCTAAAGTAGATTGTATGTGCAAGAAACTTTCTTGCACCACCGGCAGGGGGAAGCGTGAGGTTGAAGTTGAAAACCAAATTATCATTCTGAGGTTTGTAACAATTATTCCCGTTAGGTAACTTGTTTCATATTTTCAATCAAATGCAAATACAATTTCCATTTTATACATTTGCCATTTTTGTGTGAAAATACAAGCGAAAATTGTGTCAACATTTTTGTCTGCGGAAAACATTTATAGAAGATGAAATACGATTTTGAAATTCTCGAGGGGGCAAGCTGACGACAAATTTATTAGAAATGCATTTACTTCTAAAAAACGGAAGTATGTAACGGTAAAAAGGAATGAAAGCACGAAATCATCAACTTGTTTAATTCATTTCGATTTCATTTGGCAAAAGGTCAATTACGGGCAAAATTTGGATAAATATTTTGATAAAAATTTGGATTTGCAGAACAAATATAATTTTTTCAGGTTTAACAAAACTTCACTCGATACTCAATTAAGAACCTAGATAATTATCTATTTTTGAAATAGACAAATATAACCTCCTGCGTTAGTCCATACGTTCATGTTCACCAAAACGGGTACAACAATTTGTGTAGAAGTGTCACGTAACCTGCACGAGAGTGGAAAAGGGCGGTGGTGTGGTGAGGGCACTCACTGGGCTCCTCTTTGCAGCGACAGGTACTGCAGCCGTCGTCTCCCGGCTCGAACCCGAACGGGCACTGGTGGGAGCACGTCATTTCGGGGCAGTGCGCGGGCCACACTGCAAAGGAGGCATCTCGTCAAAAACATCCAGCGTAGGGCTGGTGGTCACAATGCACATGTGAAACCAACAGTTTCAGCAAAAGTACAGGTATTTTGGTCAAGGGTATATAAAACAACGTGGAAAATCCTTACTTCCATAATAGTAATGAATAGTTCATGGGTCTTGGTCAACGGAATGTAATAGAACTATTTAGTTGTTTGCTAATGTTTCGAAAATTTTACTTCTATCATTAGGTAGAAGGTAGAATGTTTATTAGGTAGAATGTAATAACATGAATTTATGTATGTAATTTATATATTCATTTAATTATAAATATAATTATATATAATTATTTATAAAATGTTTATTTATACATTTTCTTTGGCTGCAATCATTTTATGTTTTCATTATAATTGATAATAATGATTTAACATCCGGTTTTCCTAAGATCTTACTCCTTTGGTAGGTCCTAAAGATCGTAGTTTATATTACTGTTTAGCGTGGAGTTGCATTGCCTAAAATCCAAAATTATATCAGATTATTTGCATTTGAACTTAACAGAACATTTTTTTGTAATATTGGGTTTCACATGTTCAAAAATACTATTTGTGATCGGAAGTATGTTGGTTTGCCTCCCACAGTAAATACACGATTTTTCCCTTCCTCACACATAGTACTAATAGCAAATATGGTATGCTGTGAGTTATACTCCCTTGCAAATGTGTTACACATCACGTGTGGTTTATTATCTACATGACTCTGTAGATCCAATTTGTTATTGTTTTTTGCGAATTCACGGTGTTTTACTAATATATTATCATTTTCTTCAATGTTTTTATTTTTTATGTTTACAGTAATTGCAAGAGAAATAATAAGGTCGAACGTTTAATTAACACGTAGTTATTGTTTTTGTTCCTGTACATCACAACCCTGATAATGGAAATACATGTTGTGAAACGTGGGCAAACAACTCTCTCACGTCGTGCAGGCTGTAGGCAACCCGTAGTACACTAATGTATGAAACCTCCATGTTTGTCCTCGCATGCATTAGTAAATAGATGAAAGCTAATTATACCATCACAGAGCATTATAATTTGTCGTCCTTATCTCTCTTGATTTTCACTACAAATTAAGTTGTATGTCGATGCAATTTTCTTCGCCAAAAGAGAAAATGAAATGTCACATTTCGATCCTAATTAATGATACAATTGACATATTTGAAGTACGAAAGTTTCAACGACAGATCGCTTATTACAAAAATATTTGTTTCCCTGAATTTCTAATTGTGTTATTGGGTACACATATCACATCATATTGGTCCCTTACTTCGAGAAATTACACCCATTCGAAGAAAACGATCGGCTATAGTATAATGGGACGCGAGACTCCCCGAAGCTTTACTTCCCTTACGATGTCATTACGAAGACATTCTGCCAATTTTTTGTATTCTGCAAAATTCGACGATTTCAATCGGAATTGAAAACAGCCAGCATTTTGGTATACGAGTCCAGAAAGTTAACCATTCGAACTTCTGAGCACATATTAAAGTTTGATTGTGATTCAAAATTGCCTTCGGATCCACAATGTGGGGCTTATTTTAACCACGATGTCACCACTTCTGCTCAAATAAATTTGTAAATTTCTCTCGTTTTGAAATTTATCAATGAACGATTATACTGGTAATATGAAATGCCAGGAGCCTACTTATTAAACATCGCATTGTCCATATTACTATGCTGAAATTTTGTTGTCCCACAATTATGTACGGTTATCACTTTGATACCATTCGCAACGCCGAAATGTCGGCCTCTGACAGTTTGTGTTGAAAGCTTTCTCACCATGGGGCGTGTTGCTATTCGTCGAAAAGTGGGAATACTGTAATGTCATCAGTTGGCAGCTATGCTTCCGAAGGAGCCAGTGGTCATCAGAATACAGGTGTCCGGTGACCGTAGGGGGAACCAAGGGCGGGAAAAAAAGAAAGGCTAGCTGGGGGGGGGGGCGTGCATGTGTGGGCCGAGAGTCCGCCCTCGCAGGGAGGCTGTGGGCGGTCACGTGCCCGCCAAAGATATCCAGATGCCTCCGCGGGCGGTCGCAACCTGCGCGCCCTAGGATGCGGATGTGCAGTCCAAGAAAGACTGCGAGTGCGTTGCATTGGGTGGAGATCCTGCGCTTGCCAGGGTATGGAGACCAATGAGAATTGGCTGAAGCCGCGAAAATAACCTTAGAGCTTTACCGCATTCTTGTACCGTATTGTAAATAAACTTCATGAATATTGTGACTGTCATCATTTAACTTTCTCGAAGCCACAATACGCTTTTAATTTTATTACACTCCACTTATTATATGGTGTGAAAGTTCCGTTTCAGAGGTTTGAAGGCATTTCAATGGAAAGACATCTTTAGAAAGACTTTTGTTTGTTGCAGACGTGTTGATTGATGTCTCCCGAGAACGTTGTTTACTTTGCAGTATCGAGTTATTTTATACAAGTATGACTTTTTTGCGGTGCGCGTACGGTGATGCCAATTTTTCCGTAAGAATACCGTATGTGTACGGCAAAATAGACTACCCTCAGGATACTTTACGGTACGTACGCCAAAGTCTATGTTGCTCAACGCATACCTCAAGACATCAATGTGTGTTCTGCCGTGCATGTAGTGCAAATGACCAATGAGTGGGGGAGCGCTCACCGTCGCACACCGGGCAGCATTCGCGCGGGTCGTGGCGGGGCCGGGCGCACGCCACCTGGCACATGAAGGCCTCGCAGCGGCGCGCGCCGCCGCGGCACTCGCACGTGGTGCAGGCGTCCTCCTGCCAGCGCTGGCCCTCGCGCATGGGGCGGCCGGCCGACGTGACGCAGCCCCCGCCGCTCCCCGGCGCCGGCTCTGCAACACACACACACACACACATGCACTGCGGAACGGGCACGAAATGCAGCAATAGGGTGAAAATGATGTTCGATAAATGGAGCGAGTTGTTTACAGATGAAAAATACTAAACAATTTTTAGGTTAAGTGGTGTAACGGTATAGGTAAGCGAAGAGGAAGTGATTTTTTTTCTCTCGCTGTTTTTCTCATTTGTTATTGCTATTCTGATACGCATTTTTTATTTGCTTTTTGCCTTTTTTGCTGTCTTTTGAATATTGTGAGAAATTAATCTAGAGGGTGGCAATGTGTGGTGAAAGTAAAGTGAAGTGTCGTGAAAGATACGATAAATTAAGTGTGTAGTCTATATGTACAACGTACCGAACTGTTAAAATTTAGGTAAAGTGGTGTGCGGTGCAGTGAAGTGAAGAAGTGATTTTTTCTCCCTCTTTGTTTTTCTTCCTTTCTTATTGCTATTCTAATACGTTTATGCACTTTTGCTTTTTTAAAAAATATAGGAAATCAATCAATAGGGTGAAAACGTGCAGTGAAAGTGAAGTGAAAGGTACGATAAAATAATGCATTGTGTAGTAAACATATAAAAAGTATTAAAAAGTTAAAATTTAGGTTAAGTGGTGTAAATTGCAGTGAATTGAAGAGGAATTCATTGTTTCCCCTCTCTTTCGTCTCCTTATCTCTTGCAATTCTAATATTTTTGTGGCTTTTTTGCGTTTTTGAAAATTATAACAAATGGGTGAAACAGCATAGTGAAAGTGAAGTTAAAGTTAGCGTGTAGTTGTAGTGCAGGTCTGTGTGTAGTCTACATATAAAAGATATCGAACAGTTAACATTTAGGTAAAGTGATGTGCGGTGCAATGAGGTGAAGAATTGATTTTTCCTCCCTCTTTGTTATTGCTATTCTGATATGCTTTTTTGGTAGGTAGGTCTTTTAATTCGCGTTGATATTTATTGAATAATTGATTTATGATTATGACCATTGCACAAGTTAGGAAATGTAATAATTACAAGTGTTAATATATTGCGGTGATAGGCACAATTTTTATTCCTACTTGTTTGGATATGCTTATGAATGAATAGGTGCAGACTTGTGTATATGTATAGTTTTATACGTATGTGTATATACAGAATGTATGTATGTATCTTGTAGGTAGTATGCGTGAGTAGATTTATCTATGTACCCGTGACTGTATATGTATATATGTCATCTGCAAGTATTAGGTAAGTCAAAGGATAATTTATTATATTTAAACTAGAGGTGCTACAGAATGACACAGACTTTCTCGTACCAAATTTGTCTAATTTCCTTGGTGTGGTCTGGCTTTAAGGTTGTCCTCCATTCTCTGGCCAGCTGCCATCTTTCGTCGCTCAAAGTACATTTTTTGACAATTTCTCAACGTTTTGCTTTCCTAGTAGTACAACTGGATCATTACTCTAAGATTATTAAAGAAGAGTAAAAACTCGTCCTAAATAGAAGTTTTCATTGAACAATTCGTAGACGTATTTAAGAACATGGCGATTAAACATGACTGTAAATGCGAAATTTAAGCTTTTTTTCGGAATCTATTAAGTTTCCGAAAAACTTCATTGGAATTAATTTCAAGCACATCCACTCACAAATGTAATAATGCATACAAATCGATGGAAATGTCCATATTAACGGCGTGAGAGGTATTTCGAGAAAAAACATTTGTGTAATTTTGAAAAAACAAAAGAATACACCAAAATCAACTTTACGTCATGATAAACCGTGCAATTAGCACTATCTATTGGAAAAATTTGAAGACAAAATTTCCAGTCCTTTTCGAGAAAATGGGCTATGAGCGTTTCTAAAAAGGCGGAATATTGTGCTCATTTTTACAGAAAACAGTTGAGTTTTCGACAAACTTTATTTGACATTATTTAAAGGACATGTGCTTTTAAATATAATAATGTGAAAAAATCGCCTTTCATGTAAATTTTTCAGGCGTGAGAGGCAAATAAAAAGAAGTTTCTTTTTTCAAATGTTTGAAAAAAAGAATACAGCAATATGGCGTTTATGTTACGGCTTAGGATTTGTTCGGCACTAACCTTACCAAAAATTTAAAGAAAAAAATTCGAGCCGTTTTTGGGAAAATCTTGTTTTTGTAATTTTTTAAAATAACAAATATTGTAAGCACTATTTCATGAAAAGCACTAAAATTTCCAAAAATCTCTACATGACCTAATTGAAAGAACTATTCATGCACAAAAAATTTAATTTGAAGAAAAAATCCATGTCCATTTTGTAATTGTAGGAAGACGCCGAAAAATTCAAACTTTTGCAATTTTCGATAAATTCAGAGTTAACCGTGAAATTCTGACCTATGCCACCTTCCTAAGTGTATTTTGCTCTTATCTTAGAAGAAATTTAAAGAAAAAATTGGGAGCCGTTTTTGAGAAAATTTTGAAAATGTCCGGGGGACATCATCTAAAGAACCCCCAAATTTTAAAGAATGTTTTTCAAAATTTCAAAGATTCAACTAGAGCCAGATCAACATAGGATACTTCAGTTTGGGAAAGATCGTACTAGTAGTTTAGGCGATAGTTGTGTTCACAGATGGACGGACAGAGAGATAGACATATGGACAGAGGCCCGGCCAGACAGACGGACGGACGGACGGACGGACGGACGGACGGACGGACGGACGGACGGACGGACAGACGGACAGACGGACAGACAGACGGACAGACAGACGGACAGACAGACGGACAGACAGACGGACAGACAGACGGACAGACAGACGGACAGACAGACGGACAGACAGACGGACAGACAGACGGACAGACAGACGGACAGACAGACGGACAGACAGACGGACAGACAGACGGACAGACAGACGGACAGACAGACGGACAGACAGACGGACAGACAGACGGGCAGACAGACGGACAGACAGACGGGCAGACAGACGGGCAGACAGACGGGCAGACAGACGGGCAGACAGACGGGCAGACAGACGGGCAAGCAGACGGGCAGACAGACGGGCAGACAGACGGGCAGACAGACGGGCAGACAGACGGGCAGACAGACGGGCAGACGGGCAGACAGACGGACAGACAGACGGACAGACAGACGGACAGACAGACGGACAGACAGACGGACAGACAGACGGACAGACAGACGACAGACAGACGGACAGACAGACGGACAGACAGACGGACAGACAGACGGACAGACAGACGGACAGACAGACAGACACAGGACGGACAGACAGACGGACAGACAGACGGACAGACAGACGGACAGACAGACGGACAGACAGATGGACAGACAGACGGACAGACAGACGGACAGACAGACGGACAGACAGACGGACAGACAGACGGACAGACAGACGGACAGACAGACGGACAGACAGACGGACAGACAGACGGACAGACAGACGGACAGACAGACGGACAGACAGACGGACAGACAGACGGACAGACAGACGGACAGACAGATGGACGGACAGACAGACACACAGACAGATGGACGGACGGACAGACAGACAGATGGACGGATAGACAGACACACAGACAGACGGACGGACAAACAGACAGACACACAGACGGACGGACAGACACAGACAGACGGACAGACACAGACAGACGGACGGACAGACACAGACAGACGGACAGACACAGACAGATGGACGGACAGACAGACGCACAGACGGACGGAAAAACAGACAGATACACAGACGGACGGACAGACACACAGACAGACAGACAGACAGACACAGACACACACACAGGCAGACACACACAGGCAGACACACACAAAGGCAGACACACACAAAGGCAGACACACACAGAGGCAGAACACACAGGCAGACAGCCACACACAGACATACACACAGACAGACACACACAGACATACACACACAGACAGACACACACACAGACAGACAGATAGACGCACACAGACAGACAGACACACAGACAGACAGACACACAGACAGACACACAGACAGACAGACACACACAGACAGACAGACCGACAGACACACACAGACAAACAGACACACACAGACAGACACACACACACAGACAGACACACACAGACAGACACAGACACACACAGACAGACACACACAGACAGACACACATAGACAGACACAGAGACAGACAGACAGGCAGACACACACAGACAGGCAGACACACACAGACAGGCAGACACACACAGACAGGCAGACACACATACAGACAGACACACACATACTTCAGCAGTGGACCACTCGGCTACTGTAGTATCCTTTGCTACTAGTGATGATCTTGCGAAACAACAGGCATTGTGCAGCCTTGAGAAGAAAATAACCGAGCTTCTCAATTTTGTTAAGCCTCGCCATAATGTTCATGGTGAGATCAAGAAATTGGCGTTTTCGATCCAGACGCACTTTAATAAGGTGGTAGCACTGCAAAAAGGAGGATCACCCAGACCAGATCCTCAGTGCAACAAACCTACTGGGAAAGAAGAGTGCACTCAGACGTCCCCTGAGAAGGTGTCTGCGGGAGTACTCGTAACGAGAAGCGATCCTTCGCGAAACCGGAACTCCCAGGTGCCCAAGGTAAGGAAGGAGACTGCGAAAAACGCAGATAAAATCCGGGCAGAAATACCTTCTCCGGAAATACCACGAGAACAGCCCGAAGTGGCACGAGAAGAGCCTGAGTGGCAAGTGGTCACTCGTAAGAGAACGCGTAAGCGTTCTAAAAGGCGGAAAAGGCCACCCAGACCAGATGCCCTGATGATTAAGAAGAAGGACGACGCGCTGACGTACGCGGACATCCTTAAAAAAATGAAAACTGACCCTGAGCTTAAGGATCTCGGCGAGAATGTCACGCACATCCGGAAGACAGCTGGCGGCGATCTCCTTCTGCAACTGAAGCGGTCTGCCGGAGGGCAAACAACAGATTTTCAGTCATCTGTAAAGAAGGTGTTTGGATCGGACGCTGATGTGAGGGCTCTCACTCACACCGTGACTATTCAGGTGAAGGACCTGGATGAGGACACAACTAAAGAGGAAGTGCACAGGGCTCTGGTGGACAAACTTCCCGAAGCCAGTGATCTCCCAGCTACTGTGGTCAAATCCCTAAGACCATCCTATGGTGGAACACAGGTAGCAATACTCAGCGTTCCTATTGCGGTGGCTAACAAATTGTTGGCCATCGGTAAAATAAAAATAGGATGGGTGTACTGCACTCTGCGTGAGAAGGTCCCCCTGAGATGTTACAGATGTTTGGATTTTGGACACCTCAGAAAAGCATGTAAAAACTCACATGACGATCCAACTTGTGCATGAATTGTGGTGGTGATGATCACCTTGCTAAGTCATGCACAAATGACGCAAAGTGCTTGCTTTGTGAAGAAAAGGGGAAACAAGGCAGACATGCTACTGAGTGCAGCAGGTGTCCATCGTACCAAAAAGCGCAGAAAGCAATAACGGATAGAAAATGAGATTTATACAACTCAATCTCAACCATTGCGCAGTCGCCCAGGATATCCTGGCACAGTCGGTTAGGGAATGTGAGGCTGATTTAGCAATGGTATGCGAGCAGTATGCTAACCGTGAAGATACAGCGTGGGTATCTGACCTCCATAACCAAGCGGCAGTCTGGGCCTGTAGAAAACACACATCCAGCAAGTTATGACGAGACCCGTAGCTGGATTTGTCTGGGTAAAAATCAACGGCGTTTACATCTAAAGCTGTTATGCCTCACCAAACGCGACAATGGACGAGTTTGAGCACTTCCTTGACCGCTTAGTGTACGATGCAAGACGACGAAGCCCCTTGGTGATAGCTGGAGACTTCAACGCCTGGGCGGTTGAGTGGGGTAGTTCGTCCACTAATGAGCGATGTCGAGCAGTTATCGCATCCCACTCCCTTCTGAATGTAGAACTCGCCAACTTAAGAGACATACACACCTTCCGTAGAGGGGGCGTAGGATCTGTTGTGGAGCTGACGTTCATGTCAGAAAATCTTTTGAGAAAGAAAGAGTCCTGGAGAGTTAGTGAACACTATACCCATAGTGACCACCAGGCACTTTTGTACGAGGTGAAAAATCAGCGGAGGGATAATTTTGCGCCGAAATGTCAGCCAGCTGGGTGGAAAGCAAAAACGTTCGACGAAGAACTTTTCCGACAATATTTGGAGACGATAGTGCCAACAGGTACCGCAGATGACAAAGCTGGGCAGGTGATGAAATGGGTAACCAAAGCCTGTGATGCGGCTATGTCTAGACGGGGCGCAATCTCTCGACGTTCACCAGTTTACTGGTGGAATGAGGAAATCGCCCAATTACGACGGAGGTGCCTTCGAGCCAGAAGACAGTACCAGAGAGCTCGTGGCAGAGACAAATTTCCTCAATTGCAAGAGCAATGCAAACTCGCTCGAAGCCAGTTGAAAATAGAAATCCGCAAGAGCAAACGCTTATGCGCCAAAAGCCTATGTGACGAGGTGGAAAAGGATCCATGAGGTAGGCCGTACAAGACGGTCATGTGTAGGTTAAGACAGCGGCTCCTACGTTCTCCAACTTGCCCCAAAATGCTGCTCAGAATTGTGACAGCCCTATTCCCGAGCCACCCCGGTGACTCAGTTAATATAGCGTTATCTGAGCTATAAATAATTCCTCCAGTCACGAAAGAAGAAATTCTGCACGCAATCAGCAGAATCGGCAACACAAAGGCTCCCGGACCGGATAACATTCCCAATATTGCCCTTAAGACTGCGATACTCGCTCACACCGACATCTTTGTGAATCTTTATTATTCTTGCTTGAGGGAAGGGGTGTATCCAGAAATATGGAAAAAACCGCGCTTGGTGCTCCTCCCTAACGGGACAAATCTCCCGAAGATCCATCATCATACCGGCCATTGTGTATGCTGGACACAGCTAGCAAGGTTCTGGAGAGAATTATTAGTACCAGACTGGAGAAAGCTGTGGAGGGAGAAGGCCTTTCGGAAAATCAGTATGGTTTCCGCAGAGCCCACTCGACTGTTGACGCAGTCCAGCTTGTCATTAACACCGCCCGACAAGCAATTGGAAGAGGTAGATGGAAGAGAGGCCCAAAACAGTACTGTGCTGTCGTTACGTTGGATATTAAAAATGCATTCAACTCGGCCAGGTGGAGTAATATTCACCAAGCTCTCCGCAGATTTAATGTGCCAACGTACTTGAGGAAGATTGTGGCCGAGTATCTGAGTAATAGAGCCCTGATTTTTTTTCCTAGGGCTTTTATCCAGCCGTCAGCCGGTTGCTATCGACATTGCTATCGTCGCCGTTGCGAAGTACACTGAGGAAATTGTGTATATTTGCAACGAAGCGATCACTATTGTTAGTCAGTGGTTGAAGTCCTCAGGGTTGCAGTTAGCTGAGCACAGAGCAAGACTGAGGTTATCCTGGTCACTAGCAGGAAAAAGAAAGAAACCATCACTCTCAAAGTCGGAGACCACCGTATTGCATCACAGCCGTCGATCAAATGTCTTGGTCTCATGATTGACGCCCGTCTGACATTTGCTGACCACCTGAAGTACGCCAGCAATAAAGCTGCGGTAATTAATGCAGCACTGTCGAGACTAATGCCCAATATAGGGCCCAGTCAGGAGAAACGGAAGCTTCTGGCTTTGGTTGTGAGGTCCGTCTTGCTCTATGGAGCCCCAGTATGGGCCAACTCCACGATGATAAATAGCTACATCCGAGGGATGACGTCAGTGTACAGGTTATCAGCACTGCGGGTAGCTTGTGCACTCCACACTGTGTCAAACGATGCAGTGTGCGTCATCGCGGGGATGCCTCCTGTCGATATCTTGGCGCAGGTGAGACGGAGGCGATATCACAAAGAAGAGGAGAACCCAGACTGCTCGACAACACTGCTCGAATGGCAGAATCGATGGGACAAGTCCATTAAAGGAAGATGGACGTCCCGCATGATTCCCTCCATTGCACCGTGGATCAACCGAAAACACGGCAAAGTAAATTTCTTCTTGACTCAGCTGTTGTCTGGACATGGATGCTTTTTGGCATATCTCCACAGGTTCAAGCTGGAGGATACCCCATTCTGTCCACTATGTGAACCTGCTGTCGAAGACGCCGAGCATGTGTTCTTCCAGTGCCCGCGATACCATGTGCAGCGACGGCACGTTATGAGTATACTCGGGATTGACCCGCTGACACCCCAAGCAATGGTTGGGTGCATGCTCGCCTCAGAAACCAGCTGGGATGCGGTGGGCGCATATGCGCAGACCATAATAGCTGTGCTCAGGAGAATAGAAAGGGAAAGAAGGGAAGTCGACTGATCCTCCTTGGATCCTTCCTACGTTTTGGCGAAGAGAAGTGGCTGGTGACTAGGCCACTCTGATCCACTCCCCGTGATGTAATGCCTAACAGCGGTTCCGCGGGGAGGATGGAGGAGCAGGGAGGTTGGTTTTAGTGGGTAAAAATCTCACACTATCATGTGGTACGGGCCGCATGGTGTCTTTTGAAGATTTCCACCTACCCTCGTTAAAAAAACACTGACACACACACAGACACACACACAGACACAGAGACAAACAGACACACACAGACAGGCAGACACACACACAGACAGACACACACAGACAGACACACACACAGACAGACAGACACACACAGAAAGACACACACACAGACAGACACACACAGACACACACACAGACACACACAGACACACACAGACACACACAGACACACACACAGACAGACACAGAGACAGACAGAGAGACACAAAGACAGGCAGACACACACAGACACACACACACAGAGACACAGACACACACAGACAGACACACACAGACAGAGACACACAGACGGACGGACGTTTTGCTTCCAATTGTTTTTTTGGCATCAAGGACCCACACAACAGGGATTCTGGCTACACCACGTATTAGAGGACTCTTTTCTCTTAATTTAGCAACTGGTTTTATGCACTTTTTCGCCACCAGTGCCCGGCAATGAATTTTATCCGCTGAAAATCCGTCGTTTTTTCGCGCAGCATTACGTAACTTTCTCTATACTACGTATATTACTTCTCTCGTATACGTACGTATACGAGAAAGTAAAAATATTTGTAATTTTATATTTCTGTATTCTGCCACCATGCAACATCAGCCTAATTGTACAATAACGTTTCTAACTAAATGTGTTTTTTTCTACAATTGTTAATTTAGAAATTTCTTATTTCGCTAGGGGTAAAAAATGTCGGGGCGAAAATAAACTCTTGATTTAATAAATATTTAAAAAGTTATTTAAGCACCAAGAGTGTTATAAGCCTTCTAATAATCGATCTGTCTCTAAATGCCAAGGGCCTTTGGCTCGAGGGCTTTTTGTCGTCCGAGATTATTATAATCAGTTAACGCCCGTGGTAGTACATGATTGCATTTTTTACCTAATTTTATTGATTCCGATTTACTTATGCACTAATTAACTAGATGTCAACTTAACTCGGTTTGTATTTTCACATTTCTCTCTCAATATTCTCTTTCACAATTCCTTTCATAAGAGAATATTTGCATCATTCAACTATTTTCATATTTCCCTCGTTACCACGATCTTCTCGATTCAGGTAAGTTATGCAGTGTATATCGAGCTCCGTATAAAATGTAATAACAAGCAATTACGTATCAACAAAAATAAAACAATACTTATATTTCTGAAAAACCAAATGCAGTGCGAGTTATTTTTCTTTTATTTTAAGATTTCCTTTATTATAAATTTTCTTCATCAATTTCCTCCTATAAATGTCTATTAGCTTATTACTTTAGCTCCTCCTGCAGCTTTTGGACGGTTGAAGATATTGCAATACAGTTTTCACAGAAGTGCACGAGGGAACGGTGCTAATTGATACATGTATTCATTTCTATTTTATCACTTGTATTTTACGAGATATTGGGGTAAGTGGTTTTTCCAAATGGCACTGATTTTTAGTGTGTGCGGAGATTTTGAACGGATAACAGTCCGCCACATAAGGTCACGCAGGGCTCCCACTGCTATGTGCGATTGGGCAAGGAAATCAACAAAAAAAGTCTTCCATAAAAATTTTGCAATAACCTCAACCCTTCAAAAATTGCAGGAGGTGCTAAAGTTACGTGAGTCATCCCGTATACGAGCGTTAACGCAAATTCATTACGGCAACTATTTCTTCTGACGGACTCTGTAGGACCTTTTCCAAAACCCAACAGAAAAATGTTATTTTGTACATTCATTGAAATCAAATGAATGGATTTGCACAATAAATGAATGAAGTGAATCGCAAGCAGGACTCACCGACGCACACGGGACAGCACTCGCCGTCGGGGATGTCGGTGCGACTGCAGCCAAGAGGCAGCGGCGGGCACAGCTTGTGGCAGAGCACGCTGCCGTTGCTGCACGCGCACACGGTGCACGCGTCGAGGCGCAGCGACAGCCCGTGCTCCAGCGAGCGGCCGTTGAGCGTGCACGCCGCGCCGCCCGCCCCCTCCTCGCCCTCGCCCTCGTCCTCCTCCTGGTCGTCCGCCGGCGCCGGCGGCGGGGCCGCGTCGTCTGGGGGCGGCGCGAGCTCCGCCAGCGGTGGGTGGCTGCGCACCCCGCGCCCTCCGGAGCGCACTCGCCCTGCGCACGCGCACGCGCACCCCGCGCTCAGCCCTGGCGCTTGCCAAGGCCATTTCCTTCCTCTTCCTCGCACACATGCACAACACTTTACTGTTGAGATACTTGGGATAGACCAAATAACTCCAGAAAACCAAGTTGCAAATATGCATGCTTCTAAAAGTAGTTGGAGGGCAGGGTGTAATTTTGCACAATAATTATTGCTGGAATTTACACGTCTGGAAAAAGAAAGGAGGGAAGTATCATGATCCTACTCGACTAACACCAGGATATATTAAAAACTTCATGTGACTGGGTCACTATTTCACGCCGCGATGTAATGCCTAAAGGCGGTTTCGGGAGAAAAATGGAGGTTCGGTTTTAGGGAGTAAACATTTCACGCGCTGGGTAGTACGGGCTGCCCAGCGTCTTAACGATTTCCACCTACCCTCGTAAAAAATAACAATAAAAGGCAAAAGACATGCACTACACTACCGCAAGTCGGCAGGCCAGTAATAAGCCAGTGGAGCTGGACGGTGGAGCAGGGTCGGTGCCCCGCAGAGAGGATGGGGAAACTCGCAAGTCGAGATGTAGATCGGGGCCGAATCTCAGGTTCCGGATGAAAAGGAACACTGCCACCTTTCCAGATATAACATGCACCTCACTTACGGAGCAAATGTAATGACTCGGTAGTTGACGCGCCCGGAATCAATTCACTCGCTCTCTCGAGGAAGGAAAGATCACGCCTGGTGGTGAAGATGTTTGAGATGTGGGAGAGACTTACCGAGCGGGGCGGGGGTGGTGGCGGGGCAGTCGTAGGCCGGGCAGCAGGCGCCGGGGCGGCCCGTGGCGGCGCGAGTGCGGCGGGGGGCGGCGCCCGCGGGGCAGCGCGGGGGCGGGGCGCAGGCGCGCGGCAGGCACTGGCAGCCCTGCGGCACGGAGCAGCAGTCGCGCGGCCCGCGCCGCCCCGGCAGACGGAAGCTGTCGGACGGGCACGCGCCCACCTCCGTCGGGCACACCACCTCGCTGCAGTTCTTCTCTGTAATACGCACCACGCACCACGCTCCGTACCCAGCCAGCGGAAGCGCCGCTCGGAAGCGCTGCGCTTGGCTTAGCGCTCAGCCCCAAAAAGCGCAGTTCAGTTTTAAGGTCTAGACCAGGGCCACTAAGCGTGGGAATCGAAAGATTCATGAATCACTGTGGTGGGCGTTGGCGACCGCAAGCCAGTGAACATTTCAGTAGATAAGCTTAGCGACTCTTTCGAGAGGTCTAGTGTAAAGGCTGCAATTTAGAACTGTGTTCTGCTGGCGGGGCGCGACAGCAGTTTTACATGAATGCTTTGATAGCAGCTGTGCCACTCCGAAGCGCTACCCAACGGCTCCGTGTGAAGGGGCCCTTAGCGCTGAGGCTGAAGAAGTGCGATCTTAATAGAGGTAGGGACAATTCAGTTCACTTATTACAGGGAGATTTAATGACTTAGCTCATCATGACTACACGGGTTTACATCCACTTTCATATTCGCCAGGTGATCTATGTCTATGCACATTTATGTTCACTTTCGCATTCAGCCGCCTTAACGCTATTCGTTAGAATTTTAAACTACATGAAGCTGAAGAAGAAAACGAGTGGTTGATTGCTTCACTAGAAATTAGAGTTTATTTCTCTTCTAAATTCTTTTCTCATTGATTTGATAATCACCGGTAGTCCATTACAATATTTTGGTAGTCATCAGAAGAATCTGGACTTAATCAGGGTTTTGTTTTATTTGAATAACTCAGGAATTTATCGCAAGTTTGCTATATTACGGAAATTATGTAATATGTAAAGGAGCATAAATTATTTTGTAGTAATTAAACTAATTTCAATAGTTTTGTTCCAACAGTTTAAAATTTAGTTGTAATTAAGAAAGCATTTCGAAATTTTTATTGTACATAGGGGGATTTCGTACTAATAAAATAAAAGTTCTCTGAATATTATTTTACAAATGCATTTATTGTTTAAGAAGTTAGTATTAGCGGTCCGCGGGACGTAAAATTACGAACTTACGAACGACGAAAATTACGAACTGGTCCGTGAGGTTCAAAGGTTGGCAACTGCAGCAATTGACCTAAGGAAACGTCCATTAGGCTGTTGACCACTATTACATGTCCCTTGCAGAAATGTGGAGTACGAGGTAGATACACAGAAAGAGATATCAAGAGAGATTTAGAGAGGTGTTTCTGGAGATAGAGAGGAAGTTCTGGAGATAGAGAGGTAGTTCTGAAGATAATGAGGTAGTTAAGGAGATAATGAGATATTTAGGGATATAGATAGGTAGTTAGGAATATAGAGAGGTAGTTGGGGATATAGAGAAGTACTCGTAGTTCGTGTGGTAGAGAGGTAAGTAGATAGGGAGTGATTTGAAAGGCGGCGGAATAGATATGTCAATGGGCAATGCCAGGGTACCTCTGGGCGGCACGCATTCGTACACGTCACAGCAGTCGCCGGGCACTCCGGAGCCGCGCTGCTTGAGTTGGCGCCGCGCCCCGTTGCGGCACACGGGCGTCACGCAGCGGCCCGGCGCGCACGCGCACTCGCCAGCCGCCTTCCACGTCGCAGACTGCGTCAAAGGCACCGCCGCCGACGCTATGGTCGACGACGCCGGCGGCGGCGAGGGCGTGGGCGGGGGCGGAGTCACCAGCACCGAGTCGGGCGGGCACGGCGGCTCGTCGTCGTCCAGCGACAGGCACGCCGCCCCGCTGCAGTTGCGGCCGCTCTCTGCAACAGGCGCGCGTCCGTTCAAGCTTAGTTTACTCTTAGGCCTGGGAGTCATAAGATATACAAAACAAATTGACGCGGAATTATAATAATGTCGGAGGAAGCTTCTATATACTTCATTATAATTTTTTTATACTTCTTGTTATGCAGCCACCGATGTACCCCATGCTTGGGGGTAAGAGCGATACGAGGCCAACATGACGTATTCTCTTCATCGTAACTAGCAAGATCCGACTTATTGAGCTTTGCTTTGTCACACAGCTTCAGAAACTGGGACGATTTTGAAAGAAAGCTACAACTATATTTTTGTCTCGACTGGGAATCGAACCCGGGGACTACAGGACGGGAAGCTAGTACGCCGCCCCTGAGCCATCCCAGAGGCTCAGAGGCATAATAGCAACAACAACAATAACAATAATAATAATAATAATAATAATAATAATAATAATAATAATAATAATAATAATAATAATAATAATAATAATCTGTTCTTACGTACAGCTTCGCTATTAAATGGTTCTCAACTGACCTCCAAAATCTTCAAAGACTAATTCGTACCACAATGACATAACTAGTGGTGCTACAGAATGGTGCACTTTCTCGTAGTAAAGTGTTCTAATTTCCTTGGTGTGGACTGGCCTTACGGGTATTGCACCATTCTCTAGCCAGCAGCCATCTATCGTCGCCTAAAATACTTTTTTGAAATTTTTTCAACTTTTCGGTTTCCTAATAGTAGAACTGAAATATTACTTTGAGAATATTAAAGAAGAATAAAACCTCAAGATCAAGTGAAAGATATTTAAAAAAAAACAAAATAATAGACCAAAATGAATATTACGTCATATTAAACAGTACAATTAGCACTATCTGTTGGAAAAGATTGAAGAAACATTTGGAGCCATTTTTGAGAAAGTGGCACTTCAGCGTTGCTCTTAATGCGGAAATTTGAGTTAATTTTCACAAAAAAATGTTAATTTTCCAGAAATTTTATATTACATTGAAAGCACGTGTACTCATAAATACCATGATCTGAACAAATTTTCGGTAATGTAACTCAAATTACAGTTTTGAAATTTTTGAACAAACAAAAGGCGTAAACAATATGACTTTTATGTCATCGTATAGGGTGCATTTGACATTAACACTACCAAAAATTGAAAAAAAAATTGTTTGAGCCGTCTTTGAGAAACTCCTGATTCTGTCATTTTTAACATTGCAAATATTGCACGCACTATTGCACGAAAACTACTAAAATTGTCAAAAAATTTACGCGAACTTAATGAAAGAACTATACATGGACAACTAATTTCATTTGAAGGAAATTCTATGTCTTCAATTTTAAAGTTGTTGTAACACGCCGAAAAAATTCAATGTTTTGCAATTTTCGAAAATTCAGAATTAACCGCGAAAATCGGGCATATGCCACATTTATAAGTATATTATTACAAGAAATGTAAAGAAAAAGTTTGGAGCCGTTTTTGAGAAAAGTTTGAAAATTGTCAGGGGGGCTTCATGTAAAGTACCCCCACATTTGAAAGAATGTTTTTCAACATCTCAAAGCTTCAATAAGAGCCAGATGCACAGGGGTTTCTTCAATTTGGAAAAGATACTACGTGTAGTCATTGATACACAAAGCATTTGGGTTTGCGGATAAATATCTTACCCCTCTACCAGTGCTCAGAAAAACAAATTCAAGGTAAAATCGTTCACTTCCTTCACGATCCATGCATAAGACTTCTCAGCCTCTGTAAAATGGCTAGCAGATTGAGATTTATATACTAAATGTGAGGGTTTCATGTTACCCATTTAAGATGAAGTTATTCCCACCCGAAACTACAGAAAACATATTCGAAAAGATTCCATAGTCCAATCTGATAATGCCGCAGGTGTAACGTGTGGTCGAAAAATATTGATCACATCATTTCAGGATGTGCAACCCTCCCATAGACAGATTACACAATGCGCCATAACCAGATCGCTTCCATAATACACCAACTAATTGTATTCAACCATAAATTTAGTAATCATCATGCCCCTTAATACACATACAAACCTGAACCTGTGTTGGAAAAAGAAAAAAGTCAGAATTTATTTCGATCGCACATTTTTGACGCACAAGACTCTAGAACATAACAGGTCAGATATAACCGTGATAACTCTCACGGTGCCAAAAATTACTTTTCTTATTGATGTTGCAGTCCCTTCCTACAGGAACATGCAAAAAGCATTATCGGAAAGCATAAGGAAGTACAGCGATCTGGCATATCAAATCAAAGATCCATGGAAACAGGACTAAGCATCCATTCTCCCAATAATGATCTCCAGTAATTACAGAAAAAAACGTCAAAGAAAACCTTCAAAAACTTGATATCCCTTCAAGGCTTTTAAAATTAATTCAGAAGTCTGTTATCTTAAATACTTGCCTCATTGTCCGGAACTTTCTAAATTTAGATTCTTAAGTAAATAGCAAAGAACACACTTGGCGAAAAGCCCGTTGTTATTTGAGAACTAGATCTTCATGTGAACCAGCAATGTGCACACATTAATATTAATAATAATAATAATAACAATAATAATTACAATAACAAATAAAATAACAATAATAATAACAACAACATCCGATGGCCGAGATCAAGGCAAGAGTGCAGTTGCGGTCGCGGCCCAGAGGATCGCGTGTTCGAATCCCTTCTCGGACATAGTTGTATTGTGTGTTTCGTTGTATGCTTGTGTATGCGCGTTCCAGAGTCCGTCACGTCAATTATTGTCTTTAAGGAGAAATACAAATGAACGTAAAAACAACGTAGAGATAAACGTACATGAAAATTTGCATATTTGAAACACATATTAATTTGTATTGACAAATACTTACATTAAACTACGTGCACCCACTAGAGTGAAAATCGGCTTTCAGAATGCACATCTAAATCTTACTTCCTGATGTAATTATACACATCCTTCTTTTAACTTTAGACTGTCCTCAATATTATTATTATTATTATTATTATTATTATTATTATTATTATTATTACGATTATTAAAAGTGTATATATTATGCAGATGATGATGCAGATGATTTATATTGCAGATGATGCAATTTTGTTGTATTCACACAATGATATTAACTTTTGCCAAAGAATTGTTCACGGATTTGAATTCTATACTAAAATGGTCATACAATAATAACTTGTTTGTGAATACAAACAAGACTAGGTTCATATGAAACTTTAAAACTTCACATATGACTAATAAGCTACTGACCCACAATATAATAGCACATACTTAAAAGTGTCTTCATGACCATCTCTCAGTAACGTGCTCCTGTCCTAAACTAAACTCCTCATTGGATTATAACTATCTAGGGGTCATTTTTTATCCATATCTAAAATTTAACAAACACATTAAGTATGTCTTTGACAAAATCAAAAGAATATATGTTTGTTTATTTGCTGCAAAATGTTATTTAAATAAAAATGTAATGGTTCTGTTGTACAAGTCACTCAGAGAATCAGTATTGAGATATGGGGGTTAAATATATGGGGAGGGACCAGCTATAACCATCTGTCAAGCCTTATAAACTTCTAGAGTATAATACTGAAAAAGGTTGTTGGAGACAGTACTTTAACTTGAAAACAGACTATGAAAGAAGCCAAAACTTTCACACCAATTGGTTTCTATATGATGTATGATATTACTATATTTTTTTATGATATTACTATATATATTTCTATTATGATATACTAAACCATTTTAATAATCACGTGTATAAACAAAAGTAAGACCATGAACATCTGACCAGGAGTAAAAATACATTATACCTTTAACGTATAATAAGTATGGCAAAAGATCTCTGAAATATATAGTACCCAAATTATATAATGAAATTTCAACATATTAAGACACTCCCAAGCCCTTCAGCAAATTCAAATATGAAATTAAATTATGGCTACAAAGTAATTTAATTTACACATGCCAATACTTGTTAACAAATGTATAATTGAAAAAATATATTCCTATAATTGAATTGTACTATATATACAATGTATAAGCAAGAAGAAAAATTCGCCAAACAAAGGAAAGCGAAGGCGAAGTGCACGAAAAATCAATTCTTAGTTCCTGCGGTGAGAACACCATCTCTCGCAAGCAACAGGTTGGGGGGCAGCTACCATGCTAGTGTACCAGAAGCACTCCGAGCAATTGGTGCGTGATCGTGCCAACAGATGTCGCTGGAGGTCTTCTGAGTCGATGCCAAGTTTTGGAAGTCCAGCATTCTTTCGCCACACATTCAGTCTACCTAGTTGAAAACGTCTCATTTACCTTTAAACGATTACTTGCTAGACTTATTTCCGAAACTATCCTTTTCCTACATCAATGAATAGGTGAATATAAATTAAAGGAGAGAATAAGAAAGTAAGATTGAGCACGTTTGATAACAAATGTAAGGAATGAGAATGCGAGTGAGAGGAGGAAAAGGAAGAGAAAACGAGAGACGAAGTGGAAAGAAAATGAATTAGAGAAAGAGTGAGAAATGAGAGAGGAGGAAGTGGAAAGAAAAACAAATGAAAAAAGGAAAGAAATAGGAAGAGACAATCGGATGAAGGACGGAAAAAGAGATTACGGGACGGGAAGAGGCATATACAAGTAGGTAAATATTCTCACAAAGCAGAGCCTTCTACGATGGGGCGACTCGTTACCAACATAAACGTCTCCCCGCACTCTCCACTTTTGAGGTGTAAGGGCATAATTGTTGCACCTGTTTTCATCAATTACGCCCTACCACCCGCGACCCCTTCCATTTAAGGGCGGCCTTTGGTAGGCGCGAGCCTTCGACGCTACTCAAAGCAACCGGTGTGGCGAACATCTGCGAATTTTCATAACGAACAAAGCGTCATACGTAAAGAGCCTCGTTTAATTAACCCCCGTGGCGGAAAGATGAGAGCGCGCAGGCTGCTCAAACACGCGAAGCGTTCCGCACACCACAAAGCGGTTTCCCGCTTCAATACATTTTAAATGAGGATCTTCAGCTAAAAAACAAGAGCAAAGTATATCGACACAAAAGAAAATAAATCAAAAGAAGGAGACGATGAAAGAGGACGAGTCAGAGATGTGGATTAGGGCAATTTAGATGAGGTTATGAATTGCACCTTTTATAGCGCCTATTAGCGAAGAACGCGGCCTCTCTGCAATACTGGACTGTAATGCGGGTTGTCGATCCAATCGTTAGCAGGCGACGAAGGGGTTGAAAGAGTTCACTGAATGTGGAAAATGTTGCCATCTTAGTAAAGATGTTGGACAGATGTATTTTGATACATAAATATGTGAATAACATATGAAGTGAAGAATCTATCATATAATCTGGTAATGTTTTCATATTTTGATGTTACGTCTATTTTATGATTCATTTCAATTTTGAAACCCTGAGGTAGCTAATGGGCAGCGAAATAGCTTCTCGTTGTGGGATCCCGGGTTCGATTCCCGGTCAGGACAAAACTAGAGTTGTAGATTTACTTTAAAATTGTCTCAGTTTCTGCAGCTCTGTGACGAACAAAAGCTCAGGCAGGCGGAGTTCGCTAGTTACGGTGAATAAGGTAATTCGTCATATGCGCTCTATGTCTCTCGCACTCCCCCCCCCCCAGCTTGGGAATTAGACTAAACATAGGAATGAAGGAAACCGTAAGGTCGCCGGCAAAGGCGGACAATTGACCCAAAATGTCAATTACATACAATTCATTTTGGAATAGAATTGAAATTTAAAAATAGACGTAACATCAAAAGAAGAATACGAGCACATCACCAAATTTGCATGAAATATAAATTATCGAATTAGTTTTAGAAATTCAGCAAGCACTTGCATTACAGAACGTGGGAGCGCTTGTGCGTGTGCGAGCTGGTAGGTGGGTGGGTGGGTGGGTGAGCGGGTCAGTGTGCGCGTGAGTGAATACAAGCGAATGGATAGGTGGGTGAGGTGAGGTGAGGTGAGGTGAGGGAAGTGCAAAAGTCCGCGTGCGAGCGAGTGGCGAGGCATGCAAGTGGCACCGGGCGGGGCCTCGCCGCCGCGGCCAAGGCGGAGTGGAGCGCCACGGCGCGCGCGGCGCCTCGCCTCGCCTCGCCTCGTCTCGCTCACGTCAGCCGCCATCGCAGAGTCAGGAACGACCCATAGAGTCGTGAGGGATATTTCAGCACCCTTGTGAATGTTGCAATACTTGACTCTATGAAATTGATATAAAAAATAAAAGAAGTAGCGATATGCCTGTATTATCGAACCAACTGCTTCGATATAGATAGGCAAATATATTTTTCATATTAAAACTCGTCTCAAGACATATCAGAATTCATATTTACTAGAGTACCAGTGAGATAACTCTCGCACGAGCAAACTCTTCTCTCCCTAACCCCTCACGTCCTTATCAAGAGAGAGATTTGTGTTTGTGTTGAGGCATAATGTGCATGTAATAAAGTAGATATGTGAATTAAGATAAATTATAAAAATATATGTGATGATAATGCTTTATGTCAAAAAATGAATAAAGGAGAATGAAGGTTGTTATAAGCAGCAAAGGAAATCGTGAAAAACGAGTTACTGTGGCAAAGATATCTCGCACGTAATCAGAGCAACTAGTTTTTTGGGGCGATATGTGCAAGTCACGTTTATGCTAATATTCCGTTAAAAATGCAATGTCGAAATTATTTTGACTTAATGTCAGAGATTAATTCCATATGAATATCTACATTAAAAATAGATACCTGATTCCTCTGTGTAAATTAGACGTTCAGGAGACTAGGAAGGTCATAAAAGAAAAAATAACGTAAGTGTAATTGAAATAAATTTTTGGCAAAAAATCCCCATTTCGTCTTGATATTTTGATTTTTACTTTGTCGTATACGGAGTAATAAACGCAGTATAGAGAAAGTTACGTGATGCTCCGGAAAAGCGATTTCGAATTTTCAACGGAAATACAGATTTTAAGGTTCACTGAAACCGAATAAGTGTCCTTTTTTTAAATACCGGACGGCTGTCTGTCCGCCCTTTTATCAGTGAACAATACTTGTGCCAAAACTATTCGTACAGTTCTTTACAAAATGAATATTTCGCAGTCCTTTCTTTAAATTTTGGGGATTACATGAAATGCCTCAGATATTTTCCAAATTTTCTCAAAAAAGACTCCAAATTTCTTCTTTAAATTTCCTGCAATGACCGATTGAAATACAAATACACTTATAAAGATGGCATTGGTCCAACGTTCCATGTTAACTCTAAATTTTCGAGAATTACAAAAGTTTGAATTTTTTCTGCGTCATCATAAAAATACAATACTGGAGTGACGGTGTTTTTCTTAAAATGAATTTGTTCTCATTAATTATTTCCCTACTTAAAGTCATGTAATTAAAAAAATAGTACTATTCATGAACTTTTGAGTGAAATGTAAGCAAAAGTTCTGCATTTTCAGATTCCCTCAAACGCAATTTTCGAAATCAATGCTATTTTGACCTATTCTTTCGTTTTGTTTTTTAAATGACATAAAATAATTAGTTTTAAATTTAAAATGTTTCAGGTCGTTAATATTTATATGACTGATATTTCTTCTCATACATTATTGTATTAGACAGTGTTTGATATTATTTCTTTTGGAGTTTCTTAATAATTTGAAGGCTTTTGGGTGAAAAGGAATTTAATGAGAATTTTCAGAAACGCTTTAACATTTTTATCAAAACATTTCAAAACTTGTCAATGAAAATTTGCATAAAGGCCCAGATTTTACCATTCTATAATATTCTTATAGAAGTCATGTTTCAATTCTACTATTAAGTAACGGAAAAACTGGAACGTGAAAAAAATTATTTAGGCACGGTTGAGGCTGCTTGAGTTTTTTGGGAGAGCATCTGAAGATGTTTCGTGTTGAAAACAAGACTCCTCCCGCCTCTTACTCCTTTGACACAAGGGGAAATTCTGAAAGCCAATTATTTAAGAACTATTAGTTTACCTCAGCGTAAGATTATTGAGTATTGAAGACGTCAGTATTACCTCGTCTGGGCCAAAAAGAAAATCGTTTTCTTTCGTAATTCAGGCGTGATAAATATGCAGTGGTTGCCCGCCAAAAGGCTGTTCACGTTGTCTGCAATGCTGTAAACTAGACGCACTACCAACGTTAAACTCTAACTTTCACTCCTTAGCTCTTTACACGAGCGCGGCGCGTCGACACGAAACTGCTCGGCTTCTAGATCTTCAAACAATGCGATGGCGTCGCGTCTCAAGTAAAAGGAGGCAAAGACTCCGAGAAAATGCGACAATATGCAATAATTAACTCTCTGGTCGTTCTTGGTGTCCGTCCCGTGGCGCGCTCTGACGTTCTTCTTAGAAAGCAGTTCAGTCGTTCCTAAGAGTTTCATACGAAAAATTGATTTACTTTCTCTGGAAGCCAGTCAGCTGTTTTTACAAACAAACAAAAAATGCCCAAGGCGCTCTTTGCTGTTAATTAGCGCCAAAGAATTGCCATGAATGACTGAATTCCAAGTACGTCGCCAAATTTGAATTAATTTTGGCTGCCTATGTGCCAACAGGCGCCAATAGATGGAAGCAGAGAGGAGGCTGGGGCAAATTCGAGTAGATAGAATAGAATAGAGATAGAATAGACTGAAGAGAATCTAGGCTTGACGTAAGAAAACTATTGTAGCACAAGTTCAAAAATTCATTTTTGGGAGGTGCTTATTTTTGCAGGTTTCCGCCACCGCTGCTCTAGTGGCAGATTTCTTGACCTTCTGCGCTCACGCGATTCTTCACCCTCCCCCCCAGCCAGAAAGGGTTATTCGTCATCAATGTCACTGCAGCCTTCGCTGTCCCTTTCGTCACTGTCGTCCTCAGAGGAACTGTCCCGTAAAGAAGCAATAATTTTGTCCACATCTTCATTCATGGTCATGTGTATTTTAATACATTTTGCTTCCATTTCTTCACGTGTTCACAACACTTCTTTCATCGATACGGGCAATATTCAGAAAGTAATGTTCAGCATACATTTTCTTGAACTCGCAGAGTGGTACCGGTGCTTTGTTTAGCAACACGATTCTTAATGTGACCCCAAATAATTCGATGGAATTGAGAACGGGATGGTAAGACGGGAGCTTGATGTTGAGGCCACTTTACCTCCGAATGGTGGTACTCAAACACGAAAGAGATAGGAATGATGACTCGGAGGGATGCTTCCTATACATTTGTTTCTTCTACTGAACCTTCATGCTGTTTTTAATAATACTTTTGTCCACAGTCAGTAATAATGCTTTTGTGCATAGGCCGCTGAAATTGTTTTGATTTCGGTAGCTGACACTTGTACAGCGCGTTGGGTCAGGCACAACAGCCTGCTGTGCGCTCGAACCCCCCTCCTCCT